>OU015469.1:2722617-2934088 GCA_907164805.1 Brachyptera putata
GAATGGGCCATTACGTCTCTGCTAGGAGATTTCAATGCTCACAACCACCTGTGGGGTGGAACTACTATTACTTCACGAGGTCGTCTTCTCGAAAAAATCTTCACTGATCAGGACTTGAATCATTTTAAATAACGGGGAGAAAACGAGGTTCAATTCTTTTAATGGTGAACTCTCAGTTAGCGACCTCTGTGTCTGTACCTCATCAATTGCTCCACTTTTCACCTTTGTCGTTCACCCAGACCTGTGTGGTAGCGACCACTTCCCCCTTGTTTCGAATCTCCTTGACGGTCACGATCACCCGAAGCGAAGCGCTCAGTGGAACCTGCGTCGGGCAGATTGGACCTCTTTTACTGGACTTGTTAATTTACGAGACTCCGTCGACATTACTGATGTTGACGAAAGGGTCCAGTCTGTAACTGACGCTTTTATCTCGGCCGCGGAAGCTTGTATTCCCACGACGTCGACCACCTCACGTCATATCCCAGTTCCCAGTGGAACAATGAATGCAAGGAAGCGATCCGTAAAAGAAAGAGAGCACTGAAAGTTTTCTTTAAACCCGAACGAAATCAATCTTTCTGCTTTTCGCCGACTGCGTGCCAAGGCTCGTTACATTATAAAATCCGCAAAGAAGATTTCGTGGAATCACTACATCTCCTCGATCAACTGTCATACACCCACGAGTAAAGTGTGGAACAGAGTTCAGAAGATCGACGGAAAAAACAAATCAACAACTATATCAGCAATTGGAAAAAATGGCGATCTGATAACGAATCCTGTCGAGATAGCCGACATTTTTGTTAAACATTTTTCTGACGTGTCTGCCTCTCACCACTATTCGGCAACTTTTCAGGAGTTCAAACGTGTTTCAGAGCGTGGAATACTTCGTTTCACCTCTGCAAACGACGAGGAATATAACTTGCCGTTTAGTAGGTGGGAGTTAGACAACGCTATAGATTATTCCAAAAACACATCACCAGGCGCCGACAGGGTTCACAATTCATTTCTAAGACACCTTACGTCTAATACCCTAGATCTTCTTCTAGACACGTATAATTTGATTTGGACTCCAAACTCTTTCCCCATCGCAGTTATTATCGTGTGATCACAAATTATCGGCAAAGAAATGGTCAACTTTTAGAACACGAAGAATTCGAAGAAACATTCGTTAAAAGTTGATGTATTGACGCCACACGTGATCAACAGGTGTTCCAAGGAGGCGTGTTGATTGTTACAATAAATGCAAGTACTGACAGTGTATATAAGTGAAGTTTCAATAGCACATAAGTCCAGAGAAAAGCATTCACGAATAAATGTGTGTGGTTAGGCTAGATTTGTTAGGTTATGCCTATGTGCTGACCTCATTTGGGAAAATGGACGTTCTGAGTTTATACCATTTGTTTCACACATAGTGATGGTCAAATTAATTTTGTCACATTGTCACATATTCACTACTAATTATTAGTGAAAACTTATCAACTTTCACTGATAGTAATATTCCTTGTTCGTATAGTAACATGAAATTAGATCAGGTCTCGTGAAAATGAGTCTCGGTTGATAAAATAGATCTCCTGCTGTCACCAGTCATCGGTTTTAGGACATTTGTACACTGTATAGTCTTCGACCCAAGTATCATACATTTACGCTCCTTCTCGGCAAAAGTAATCGAGTCGGTCAAAAAAAAATGTGATCTTAATACATCCGGTGGCCTTAATTGGTATTTACACCACTATACATACCGTCCATGTATACATATAGACATATATACTTATACATACATTATACTGACACATATATATATATATATATATATATATATATATATATATATATATATATATATATATATGCTCACGTATACTTATTCACACTATTCGTCCTTATACACACTAATATACACTTACACTTATACTCATACATTTTATTTTTGGATTTTGGTTCTATAACTATAATCCAAGATTCGATGTATGTGTAGCAGCTACTACTCTTCGTACATTGACTTTCGAAAATTATATATTGTTACGCCTTTAAACCATCTTAATCGTTCTTATTTCAGTTTTCTATCTCACTTCAACGTCGTTTGCAAACCTTCCTATATACACTTTTGTGGCTCCTACTGGCATAAAAAAGCACTTGCCAGAGTCATCGGATTTACAATAATGACGTCATCAGTTAGTTTACAGTTATACATGTATGAAAGTTCAAAATCATTGAAAGTTAGACTTTCCACTTGAATCAGTTTAATTATAACATGTATCACATTCTCATCTGTGCTACGTACCTCAATTATGTGTTTAATTTGTCCAAAATCACCATTATCTATCTGTACGTACGAATCATTATTCTTACCTATGCGTTTATACATTTCCTCTGACATTCATCCTTACGTACTCCCAAATTGAAGTTTCTCCAACAACGTGTATTAAGGCAATCACATTATTATCTACACACTTCGTACCACAACCTAATGGTGTTACATTCACTCATCATGTTGGCGTAACAGTCTTTAACTCTGTCACTTGCGCCAACGTCGTGGAACAATGAAGGTGAACTATTTTGTATGAGAACTTTTTGGGCCTTGAATTAGTTTCTGGTAAGAATGGATCCCAGATTCAAACGGGAATGCTGAGGTTGCCCATAGCGGTCCGCACATTCTTACCGAAGTGACTAGATGAGACATTGGGTGTATATTAAAATTCATGTTCTCTGGGCCATACAAAATCCACATATAACAAACAAACCGATGTAGTGAAATATCAGCTTTTTTCAAGCAATCAGCTGAAATGGATTTCTAACAATACACTGTCAGATAGTAGAGCAAGGTGCTCTGAATATTTAGTTGGCAAAACACCTGCAAGGCGCGGAAGACTGTAATATAATGGCCACATCCGCCATTCTGTGGCTTTTATTCAATTGACCTATATCCTCATATTTATATCAGATTGTACTTCTAATCGCCGGACAATATAGCTCATTTTATTATTTCAAAGACGTGCATAATAGAACAGTAAACTGCCAGTCTACGAAATAATTAAAGCGAAGCCTATAATGTTGAACAATCGTTTTTGTGCGCTAATAAAGTGTTCTGTGTTTTCTTATTGGAAGGATGCTCGATCTTGTTGTACCATTACATATCGTTAACGTATTTCTCATCAACAAATGTACAAATATCATGTTTTATTTTGTCGCAACCTCAAGTCCTTGTTTGCTCGATGATAACGAGTGTCGAACTATTGATGAATTATTGACAAGGGTCGATTCACCGTTTTATTGACGTGGTCATTTCCACATTTATATCAACCAGCCAATAAAACGATTGAAGCGACCCCTACCGGGGGTCTTGTCAGGCTGAAATAAATCACATATTATTGTTATCACATTTTTTTGTTTGTATTATTTTTTTTCTTGTATTTTCCTGTTTTCGGTATTTTTTTCGTTTGTTTATGTTTTTTTTGTATTTTTTTGTATATTTTTTGTATATTTTTTCACACTTCAATATACTACGGCACTTTTGAGCAAATCATGCACTCTCAACATCCCCTTGACGTTCCAATGAACGAGATCCGGTCTTTGTCTGAATCCTTCTCCAAGGTGACTGCAAGAAAAAAATGTTAGATATTAGCGAATGTGGGAGTATTCATTTTCAGTAAATTATCAATCGAGATAAAATTGAGGATAGTATTCCTAGAGTGAATTCTTACGTCTCGATGAGGGTTGCATCTGGTGTCCCATCTGCATTCAAGAATGCTTCATAGGTGAGTATGACTTTCGATTTTTTGACTGCAATAAAGAGAGGAATGGATTAACATTGGATGAGATGCAATAATAACGCAAACCAAATATATTGACGTAAGAGGACATGTGTATAATTACTTTTTCTTTCGATGTCATTTTTAATGAATGGATTTAGTGCATTAAACCGTTCCCGATTCTCTTCATCCATCCTCAGGATTGGAGGAAGCTGCATAATGTACAGGTGATCCGTCACCTTCGATAGCGCTCGCGCCACTTCTCGAACTTGATATAATAAAGTCTTATTCTTGCTCTGAAATTAAGACGTGATGAAATATCTTTAGAGTAATGTTACTTATTCCCAACACAATTAATCAACAAAAGTTATATTAACATTATTTAAAAAAACATCTTACCGTCCCTGTACGATTTTCTTTCCGAAATCTTTTCAAAATCACAATTTCACCAATATTAATCGTAATGTACGCCAGAAGACGAGAACCGTTATAGTTGATGAAGACTAACGAAATCACCTCCATCGAGAAAACACGTCCAAATGACATCATACGTCTTTGTCTATTCATGTACAAAGAGTATTCCAATCTGAAACTATGCATGAACCTAATGCCACCAGAGAACACGTGCGCACGATACTGAATAAAATGCTGTACAGCGACAGATCTGGAACATATGAAGCACTATCGAGATCTTGTTCTCATGGAGCCGCTTATGATGAGATAGATGCCGTGGAGACCCCACTCCCCACATTGTCAGACACCACCAACCCTCAGAAATACAATAAAAACTGATCCGCTCTCGAGAAACACGTCCGAACCCGACAAGATCTCGACACCGAATGCCTCGAAGAGCGTTGAGCATACCCCGTTTAGATGTTACAAGATGCACAGGAGCAGTAACAACGTCGTGAAGCTGCAAGATTACATGCTGTACTACGTCACTGTGGTATTCCCTTTCTTTCTCGTTACAGGGCCTTGTGCTTCCGTATTATTGTTCAGACTCATAGACACATTATTAGTCACCCGTGTTTTTCCCAAATAGGCATCCGCTTTAGGGGACAACGCTCTAGTTGCTTCACTGACAGGGCTTCAGAATAGGTTTCCATGTCGCATGCAATCTCTGTGCGTCATCTCTCTTATTCAGATTGTGGGGCCGTTTCTCAATGTCGATAGCCTCGCGTATTATGCGGGGGACATAGTGTTGAACTGTGGATAGAGTCTTCTCGTTAGCAAAGTCGATCCAGTACGTGTCCCTCCTGCGTTGCATGTTGTGCTCTTGTTCTGTCTTGCAGCCAACTCATGCTCCTTCACTCTGGCAGACAGTGTTGCTATATTTTAGAACAAGAAATTCCCAACCACACAACTGAAAAGTCCGTGGGTTACTTAAGCAAATATGTTCCTACTAATAACCCTACTTTCAAAAAGTCGTCGAAAAACGTGCTTTTAATAATGCATATTGTCAAAAAGCCACTAAAACTTTGCTAATTAATGAAAGTTTTTTAACATTCTTCAAATAATTGATGAATAAACACTTGAACACATAATGAATTAGCATGAAGATATTTATTTACTTGAACACATTATTTAAAATTTACAACATAGAGGCGAAACATTACATTTTATTTATGACGATATGACGATTATGTCAAAGTTTTCGACGAGGGCAGTTGGGGGGATTCTAAAGGTCAGGGTGGAATTTGGTACTTATGTGTGCTGCTGGTGGATCCGCACAACGCCCGCCAGCGTAACGCCCGCTAATGGTACGTCATTGACTTCAAGGCAATGTTAAACGACAAGGTACATTTCCAAGAGTAACTTCTGTTTCATAACACGGCCGGTAATGTAGTATCAATATTTCATAATACTAGGAAAAGGTTGTAAGATGAGTTATAGTGCAGACGATAAAATAGCATTGCTTAGATTTGACGAATATTCGTAAATAACAGTAGCAAAACGTGATATTCTCGTTGAGGTAGGCCTAATAAAAGTATCAAATTGCCTTGCTTCATGAAATAAATATTTAAAAAATCTGCGCCAGCGTAACGCCCGCTTTATTTTTTACCTGAAATATATCGTTGTACCACTCGGTTTGCGAGTATTTTTTCAGCTACCGGTTGTTTTCTATTAGCCAATCGCAGCTCGTCTAGGCTGTTCGCGCGGCAATACTTATCTTTTGTAGTATTGCTGATTTCAATGTTTTAGGTATCGGTGTTTTAGGTAGCTTTTCCGCCCGTGAATTTGGTCAAAACCTCGGTTTCGGGTCGGTATACCGGTCGACACCAACCTGACCTACCTAACCATAACCACGAAAGCCTCCCCAATAATAATTCTTACGACAAATATAACTTCATATATTTTTTAGGTTTTCAGAAAATAGAGAAGGATAGTAGAACATTATCAAAAACATCATTACATGAAAACAAAAAAGTATTGATGAACCGGGATTCGTACTGGCGACCTTCGTAACCATAAGCGAGCGTGTTACGGAAGAGCCAACGCAACATTGAGAATGAGATGATTTATTAGCCGACATAAGCAAGAGTCCGGCCGTCCGGGATTGGTCGATTGGACCATTGGCACCCGGTTTCAGGTTGAGGGAAAGGAAATGGTACACGATGCATTGAAGTCGATAAAGTAGTAGTTAAATACAGTGGCGCGGTAAGTATACTTGAATACGCTGGCGGGCGTTACGCCGATGCGCCACGATCAACTGTTTCGAGCTGTCAATTTCGACTAGCGTGGCATAGGTTGGTGGCTCGGATATCCGAATCCACGTATTAGATATCATCAACGACAGTAAGTTTCGAACGTACATTCCGCAGTTTCGGGTTACCTACGAGAAATGAAGCTTCCGATCGACAGTTTGTCCTATCCCACACACTTGGCGTACGGGTGGTTCAAGCCTTCAGCATTCTCTTATCAATACACAAGTATGAATAGCTATGCCACCAAGTATCAACAACTAGCAGTCATCAACTGTCATCACTCGCTAGCAAGCTAATCCATCCTTCAAGAGACCGGGCTTCGATTCCCGCCATGGTCGACCATCCTGACAGAGTTACATCGTTTTCATGATCAAGACTTGAGATTAATTTGTCGCATATTATTGAATAATATAAGTAACTGGGTATCGTTGATTACAGAGTCCAATATCCGTGTTTGGTTCGGTTTGGTTTCATATACTGATGGGGATTTTTCACTTCGGTCCCTCATCGAAAGCGATGAAAAACAGCATTACATTTAACAATACAATAACATTCAGAATCAATTAAAATGAAGCTTACAGATTAAATATGAAAACTATGTATCATGTGATTTGAAACAGATGATTTGAATTATGTACAGGCGATATTCGTTTTTGACATGTAGGTTTTCAACTTCATCTGTATACATTATAATGAAATTCGTGAAATACATTTTTTCATTCATTATTCATTTCTATGTCCATTTCATAATTTCCACAAATTTCCAAGTACAAATTGAACTGTAAAAGTGGCCGAGTGCTACGTCTCGTAAATGATGAAAGCAAATAAACAAATGCACAGAATCAACATATTACATGGGCACACATCATTTCGTCTGCACGAGGTTCGTTCTTCAATCTCCATTCAAATGTCGCAACCGACATGGGCAACTTTCTCAGCTCCCCAAATTCAATTGCACAAATTGTCTCATTTCTCACAGGATAACTGACACGATGATTATCAGATGCTTTTGCCACCTGTTATTGCAGACCCGATCGAGCGTCTCCACCACCAATTAGCACGAACGGCTTGGTGTGTCGATACGCCAAATGAGATAGTAGCACATAGCATCTGTTCTTCTTTGAACATTCTTCGACATATTTGCTTTGTTTTCATCTTGACATATTTTCGCTAATAAATGATAACTTTGTTTGACTCGGCGGTAAATGATGGCGCACGTGATCTCGGGTGACCTTCACCTTTCAGTTGTATTATCTTATGATAGAGTGTTATATAAATGTATGTAATCCAGATAGCTTAACGCTAAATAAATGAATATTATTATTATTATCAATTCAATCACAACACGATTCGTTGAATAACAAAATGTCAATCCATAACATTCCGAACTATTTATTAGAAGTATAACTCTAATTACTTTTATTTTAATAACATAAAATCTTTATGCATAATCATTGTTCCCCAATCAAGGCTATGGATGAAAGATGAGATCGTTTGAACAGGGCACCACAAGGGCGATCTTACCACCCCAAAGAATAATTAAAATATAACAATCCATTTAACAAACAAATCAAATTTTGAATAGGGTAGTAATTTCAGGGTTGGAAAACAATTCAAACTTTCACAGTGGGGAGAAAAAACCTTGAATCTTTCCATTATCTTGATCTTCTTCTTCTTGAAATCTTCTTTCATCTCTCATTTTCTTTGATCCATTGTATTTTCAACAAATTTGTAAATTTTGTTCCGATTCTTTTTTCGTTTTATTATTATGTAGGCCTATATGTTTGATTGTATTCATCATGTTATTATATGTTTCAATTTTACACACGAATATTGATAAAACTCTTGATACAGACTATAATGTCCTGCTATTATTGATGACGTTGGCTTGAAGGACCGACCTGACTGAATACTGTGTATAAGGTATGTGAACTAGGCAAACGCATGATATGCGTCTATCGAGACATCTATCGAGTAAAATCTGAAACTACACCCCTAGGTTGCTCCAGAAGATGAGAGGGTATTTTATCATGTGACTTGGGATGGTTGATGATGATTATTATTGTTTGCTTAACGACCCCACCAATAGCTAGGTTATACGGGGGGTACGAATGAGCAGGTGATTATGAAACTATGAAGTGATGATGAGTGAAAGGACGTTTACAAAAACCCATGCCTTATGCGGGACTCGACCCCATGCCCAACGGGGACTTCAGTTTCTGAAGCGATGCCTCAGCTGACTGAGCTACCGAGTGCGACATTTTTTTTTTGGATAGTGGTTAGGAGTCGGTCGTGGCCTGTTGTTAAGGAACCATCCCAGTATTGGCCTGAACGACAGAGGGGAACCACGTAAAACCCCTGTCAGGATGGTCGACCAAGGCGGGAATCGAACCCCGGTCTCCTGACTGGCGGTTCAGTGTATGTACACTCGACCATCCGTCTCAGTGAAATACGTGCCACTATGGCGTTTCCCTGGTTCTACGCGTATCCTGTGCAACGAGTTTATTTCAATACTACTACGGGAATCAGGAGTTAAGTGATAGTAGTCTTATTTATATTAGACGGTCTTTATTATCGTCGTACTATACAGTCTGTATCGGTTCCAGGGACTCACTCGTCTCACCGATACAGCACTGTCCAAGTACCTAAATACAACTGCCGAGCAGGCTCTTGAGTAACACCCATCCAGCCACTCTCTACCCCCACCACAAGCTGTAAGGGTAGCTGCGTGCGCAGACTGTTACACCTGTCTGAAAGCTAGCAAGGAATGTTATACAGCGAACAAAGGACAAGCAGCGACAACACAAGAGACGGCGGACCGATCGACCGTCTCCTGTATCAAGTAACCGAAACGACCGGGGGTGTCGACCCGCCAGTATTCCGTGGTAGAGATTATACCTGGGAATATCCGAGCGTCTGTCTGAGTCCATTCAGCTTGGGTCCAGTCATAGGTACATCTATGAAACAACATCTTCATATTTGACAATATTCTTCATATTTGAAACAAACATATTTGTTTGCCCTATTATACATAGAGTTACCCAGGTCTGTCCGTCCTTCTTTCCGTCTGTCCTGCGGTCACGCTTTTGTTCTAGAACGTTCTAGAACATTCTCGAAGCTTCGCGGGGCTTATGCACAGTCTGGGCGAGCGCGAGGAGGGAGAGGCCGCCCGGGGGCGGGCTCAGGGAGCTTGGCCGCGCGGTGATTGGGCCTGCCGTCGGCTCTGCGCGGGGAGCTATCACGCTTCCGCGACGCAATAGGCAATTTGCGCGTAACTGCCGATATTGTGCAGTGGGCAGGCATGGAGAGGAGGAGGAGGAGGAGGGTGAGGAGAAGTCGAGTGAGGAGGGGTAGTGGGGAGGGAGGTAGCGTCAATAGGAGAAAAGGAGAGCCCCGTGTTTCTCAAACACGGGGTCACAGCTAGTAATATTTAGAATATCACTGTGATTGGTCTTTTGAAGGGCGCTATTCGCTCCTTGTTATACTCGATGCCTCTCAAGGTACAACTATTAGGCCTAGCTAGCATCAGGTCTCGCACATTATGAAGCTCTACGCTACTCTGAATGGCAGTGCTCAGGAATGTCTGGGTCGTATTAACTGGCATTGTTGCTTACAGGCTCGTTTGTAAACAAACCATTCGCAGAACACGCAGCCTGAAGGTACTGATGTTAAACGGACAGGGAATAAGTCACATTGATCGTGTTTTCCAGATCGTATCACGTCTTTGAATATTCATGCTCGGACTCGAACCGCAATGACCCAACTCTCATCAATGGACCGTACATTAATATCAGTCAGTTTGGGTGGTGACGCAAATAGTGATGTTTGGCCTGACTGGGTGGTTCGCGAATGTAATCTGTGATTAGCCCGGCTGGAAGAGTATCCAAAGGTTTGATTCGCGCCATGGCGTGCCATGGTCGCCTAACCTGACGGAGTTTCTCTGTTGTTTAGATTACTGGCATGCTTCCTTTACAACAGGCTACAACCAACTTGTTTCCACTATCTAGAAACATCTAATAGAATAGCTTTTCATCTCAGCATCTCATTCACCGACGCCAATAGATCTTAGTCATCAGTAAAGTGCGTCGTTAAACAGAGTATAACATTTTGGAAAAACATCTGTTATATTCATCTTATATACAATATATATAGATATTTGAAAAAAAATCAAGTACGGTAAAGTAAAGTACATGATTAAAATTACCTCCATGACTCTGACAAAACAGCTGAAGTCCTCCCCGAAGTAGATTGTAGTCATTTCCATTGCTCCTAACAGAGCTGGCTTGCAAGTTTCAACTTCTTTGGTAGCTCCTGCTATTTTTAGCTCTATTAGGAAACAATCTCTAGTCTTGGGACCAATCGTTGTATGAAATTTCATCACTGCCGCTGCCCTTTCTGATGTAAAAGAGACCATTCTTACCAGGGACTCAATCATAGTGAGCCTTTTAAAATGGGCAAAGAATGGCTCCTCCACACTCAGAAATGGCCAACGGACAGTAATCGCTAGGGACTCGCTGTTCGAATTAATTTCTTCTCGCAGTGTGCCGTAAGTTAAATCCATTTCCTGTATGATTGTTTTCATGTCCTAGCCGGGCCCCTGGCGATGTCTTTACGTCATTTCAATTCGGATCAACTCCTGGCTCTCTGGCGTTGACCCTGATGGTAGAGAGTTTACCGACCATTCGACACACCCGTAGGCGTCGACCTTTGTCCGCTTTGGGTTGGTGGTGGGTGGGTCATCTGGATCTACCAGCTCCTTCTCGTTGACGTCTGGATTTTAGACCCCGCCGCTCATTTCCACACCTGTTCTGCAGGGCGGTCAACAATGTGAGTCGTACCCACTTCCGACGACCTCGTCGTTCATGTCAGCTTCTCTGAAGTGTACGGGGAATTTCTCAATTACTTCTTTACCAACAGCTCTCCACGTTGCTCTTCTGGGATTCTGACCATTCCTCTTCACCATTACTTGGTCTACTATTTGGTTGATTACCTGCCGTTTCTCTTTCGGTATTAACTTCCTGGGACCTTCCAACGAAGCAATTTTTGACAATTTCTCGAAGTCAACGGTTGTGCAGTTATGCGGATCTTGCCAGAAACTAAACAGTAACATTTATGAAGTATTTCACTTTTACTTATGTTACTGAATTCACTGCCTATTTTACTTCTACGTCATTGGAGAATATTGTAGAATATTTCACTGTTTCACTGAATCCAATATATACGCGATGGGAAATGTCTGTCACTCCAACGACAGTATGATCTGTGGTCTCAGTACATTTGAAAATATGTGTCAGAAGAACGTTACCAATCGACGAAGGGACGGCATTGAAAATCTGTAATATAACTAAATATTTGTATTCGTTATTCGTTCGAACTTCACAGATATCTTCAATTCTTCCAAGCGATCCGTTACTGGTTTGAGCGTATGAGTTATTCGTCTTCTGAAGTCGGATATAAAGTTTGCTGTGAAAAGTATTTCCCTTTACTTTAATGCGAGTGAAAGAGTTAAATGCAGAGTATGGTGCGTAAGTGTAGAAATGTTCTATTCTGGACCTAGTTGTTTGTGAGCAAGGAACTCCTTCACCAGATGGTGTTATTCCTGTATTTGTTAGTCGTACAAGTTCCCGAATTGAATTGAATGCATCTAATACGATTGGTCGCAATTCGAGACACTGTCAATGACTATACTGTTATTCATTATTATCTCTTTAGTACCTTGTTTCAGAACTCCTCTAGGACCCTTAATCAGCTCGAGCATGTTATGAATTCCAGCCTCAAATGGGAACGCTGAAGTTGCCCAGAGGGGACCACTGATTCTTACTGACTTGGCTAAATGAGTCATAGGGTGCTCGTCTCGCCTCAGGACCGTACAGTACATGCGAACAAACTTGTCAAGCATATCCTCTGCTTGTTGTAGGAATTGAGGCGATGTAGATAATAGTGTGAGGATATGTACTGCATGGCAGAATAGAGCAAAGTGCTCTAGATATTTAGTCTGAAGGACTCCAGTGAGACACGGCAAGCTGTAGTGTAGGATCCACTCCGTAGACTTCCAATTTGACTTTTCATTCAATGTACGTGGAGTCCTGTGCACGATCGAAGGTGGGGAGATGCTTTTTGAACGAGCTTCAATTATTGCTCGACATCTTGGCGAACCAGTGTAATATGCCATTTGTGGTGTTCGAGTCCAAAGCTCCTTAAATTGCCTTGAATCACCTTGTAGACAACAGTACATAAAGTCGGGAGAAAACCCCCAAACCAAGTCGAACATAGGCATATCAAACAAAGATGATTTTTCCCTAATTCCATCCGTCCATCTTTTATTTACTCGCTGTGGCCTCTCCATAGCAATCCGAATACTTTCGTCTGTGCGTCGTCATAGCAGGTCGACGCTTCACCGTCTTCGACGCCTTTCCTGGGTGCAACAAAGAACTACATCCAAGTATCCTGTTGAACTGTGTGCAACCTTGCAACATAGTTGCACGGAGCGTCTTTGTAGTATGTGAGTATGCCCTCAAAATTGAGCATAAATGTGAATGTATTGAAGACTGGTAATCCCTGCGTAAAGTGCGAACCAAACAAACCTTCACAGATGCGTCGCGGGCAAGGTCTCTCTCGTGCAGCTTGGAGCATGGTGACCGTCATCTGCAGATGGGAGAATGTCCCTCAGTATAATCGAGAAGTGCTTTGGTCCTTCTTTTGTCTTCGGACATCAGAGCTATAAAAGTGGAGGTGGCTGTAAAAGACATGATGATGTGACATAGGTTATATCCGGGACTCGAGTGAAAGTTTTTCGAATACACGATTTCGATTCCCTCCAACATTGGTTTATAAAAATTCCCCGATTCCGATTCCGCTTTCCAACAATAAACTACATTTCGGATTCCATTTTTCACCATTATGAATTTCGATTTCGATCCAACTTTTTCAACTTAATAATTTCGATTCGATTCCACTTCTCGACTTGATAATTTCGATTTCGATTCTTATTTGGTTCCCCATTAGTGGCATTTGATTTTGATTTCATCACTAGTAATCCCAGTTTTCAAACAGCCTTAATCACTGGTATTCTAGCCAAACTATAGATTTATATCTAATAACAAAGAGCCTGAATATTCGAATGCAACTTATTTCAATGTCCAATCTCACAAGGTTTCATTTGGTACTTGGAACTAAGAATTAAGAACATATATAATTTCAATGATTCGAGAAATAATTAAATTGTACATCATGGAATTTCATTCAGCTGTAATTTGATTCAATTATTTTCTTTTGACCGAAGTACTATTAATAATTAGAGAAAGAACTTGTCCGGAGGCTACAATATAGCGCCACATCACCACCCACAAGTGGATGCATTGTATTGAATTTGAAGTGTTCACGAATAAAATTCATTTGGTCTGCCCATGTGTCAAATTGATAAATACAGTTGGATCAATTAACAAAATTATTTTTCCATCTTCTTTATCTGATTTACGCATAATTATTTAAACTGATCAAACACATTCATAGACAGAATAGGAATTACAAACTAAACTTCCCTAAACAGAATTAAGCAAACAAGACCCTATAGAAAGAGAAACGGGCAGAATTAAAGGCTCTGAGAAGTACTGTCTAATCTGTAATGTGTTTTCAATATGTTTTTATTCACCCTCGAGGGCAAAAATCACATGCGAAAAAGCATGGGAAAAGAACCACAACTGAAGACACATCAGGTTGGAAACAGTGCCCGATGCACCTAGAATCCAAATGACCTGTAGTTACCAATCAAGCAGCATAGTACCAAACCTCCCCCGTATTTCGGTGAGGCTATGACATTATTCATGTTTCAACGAAGTTAACCAAACGTCAATTAAAAAATACGGTATTGTGTGGTCTTTTGTTACTCCGCCGTACACGGAATCCCGAGTTGAACACAAAAAGTCGAAGGCCGAGAATGTATTCGTTTGAGTGAAAAGATAATCTTCCATTAGGAATCTGTATGGAATTTCCAGCATTCAATAACCATCATTCTAACAGGTGCAATTGGTCAAGGTCCGAGAGCGAGTACAGACGGTTAGTGTTGGCGAAGTTCTCTTAACACCTGGTTTAACCAACCCATCACACGTCGAAACGCCGCGGTTTTGAGCTCAACGTAATGTCCAGTTTTACTACCAGCTGTATTACTATAGAACAGAGGAAAAAACCATTGAATAATCATTTCGACTAGAGTGAAATAATTATGATAACAAAAAAAAATTATCGATGTCAATTTCGATTTATTCGAACATCTCACCAATAATAATTCGATTCGAGCCAGTCTCATGGACTGAAGTAAAGTTGTAATTCGAGTCCACTTCACAAAAATATCAAAAATATTTCGATTCGAATTTCACTTCGAGTCCCGGTTATATCTGACTGACACCATCGACCATGATAATTCCATTAATGATTTAATGAATAAGTGAAACTCATTCACACAAACCAATGGCTGGAGAAGATGAATAGCCCAGTTCAAAATCTACTCAGTGTCCAGTGCTCATGGACATGGACAGTGAGAAACTGCCGGGCGCCGACGGAGTGACTTGGATGTGGCCCTTCCACGAGTCCTGACCGGCAGTGTACTCTTACAGAATCAGTGTCAGCAAATATGGTTCCTTCACTTCGCCCCGCCTGCAATGGCCTGCCAGTTCACCGTGGCAATGCGTGATACCGCACCCAAATCCTCAGGGTTTGCTCGCCGACTACGGCCAAGAAAACGTGTCTCGCCGCTACCGGAAACTTGCCACCGCCCACAATCAAGATCCCGCAATACAGAAATTAATGGTCCGATGTTTCACATTGTCAATTTTTGAAAGACGGCGTAGTCGCCGCTCGTTCCATGGCGCAGTGATGGTAGATATCTCCGTTTCTCCGATACTCCACATATTTATTTAATGAACATTAACCACAAGAATGAAAGCACGCTCACATTGGACTATCGCGTGACTCTCCGCATTGCGGAATACAATATTAGAAATAGAATAATAATATATAAAGAAGAACACATATTATAACAGGAACATATTTCAAGGGTCTTTCTCCTCAACATGTTACTACCTGCGAACAACACATGAACGTGATTGTGGCCGGTGTATCTCGGCCATACTGTATACTCACTACCCTGCAACTAAAAGAGACGGTGTTTTTTTGCACCTGAAGGATCTGACAAGTGTTCAGAATGTTAAAGTTTGATTTGATGGGCTTAGTTTTTGGGGTGGGGCTCTCCACCATTCACAAGTAAAACCGTTCTTTCCCGGTTCTGCCGTTTCTCTATAATCTACCTGTAAAGATAAGAAAAGATGATGCTTTTGATACATTTCGTAGACAACTCAGAACCCCATTTTACTGAAGTCACGATACTTTAAACTTCATATATTTCAAACGTTTGATAATTCAAAACGGCCTATATTTCAGAGATACCGGCATTAGAGGCCTGTGTATTTTATATTTTAGTTATTTATTCTCCAATTCATTTTCTTTCTCAATTCAGTATAATTTGTATCTGTATATTATGATCCAGTAGTGAGGCAACATGTTGTTACGGGGTCTTGCTTTCTCACTACCGATACAGTTGTAATTTAATGTATTTTCAATATATAGAATCAATAATCAATAAATCACTAAGTAAATAAAAAATGTGAAGAAGTACAAGATTTCTTAAAAAGTATCAGCTGTAGTACTTCTGGGGTTAAAATGAATACATCTTGAGGGTAGCGTGGTAGAAATGACATCTAATGCATATTACGGGTAGATCAACGATAAACTGTTATGCATCTGTCCATTGCACATCATTTGAACCCATGTCGTCATGCCCACATGGTCTATTTTTACTGCAAAGTGAACTTAGCCCGCGATTCATGTTCTCAACTTCAAACGAATATTGAATATCATCTTTGGACATCTTGAACAGCATGAGAAGAGTCCATAAAGTTAAATGCCCTTCGGGGATTCATTCATGATTGGACCAAGTCTAGAGATAATCTTAATATAAGATGAAAGATGAATGAATGCACCACATTGTTCTATATATTAATAATAGCCACTTTCTCGACTATTCATTTCACTACCCTAAAGAAATTCTCACACTGCCCAGTTATCTTCAGATGGAGAGGTTCAAACTGTTTTTTCGGCCAATGTTTCCGGTTAAAAACTTCCCTTTTAGTCTTTCTTCGACCAAACTGTACCTCCCTTCCCCTCAAGTCTTCCCATGTTCATAAAACGCCTTTTAATCGTTGCAATGCACTAATGATAGTAAGATTTAACCCCAGCTTACCCCACCATATGCGATAGGGCAAACACAAACAATGGGAAAGGCTTTTAAAAAACACGTTGCCTGAAAATTTAGTTTTCAATAAAAATGTCCTTCACATGCCACGCTGGAAAACCTACTTGTTGAAAACTCGAGAATCCACGTCAAGGCAGTACACTTAACCGCGAACAGCGATGTTATAATTCTATGGAAAGTGGTTGAAAGATTGATAATAGAATTTGCATTTCAAAAAATATCCCAGAAATAATGTCTAATCGAATTGTTGGACAATGATTCTTGAATTAAATGTATAAAAAGTACGATTGGTACCCTTACTCACCCAAAACAAAGCATGGTCACGAAAATGTTGACAGGCGGTTTTCTCTGCGATCAGCTTGCGTTGCAATTATGAAGTGTCACCTTATTATGCTTATTCGGACTCGGTCCCACCTCTTCGGTTCAATTCGTTTAAACTCAATGTCCAGTCATCTGTTGCTCTTTCAAAATGGAGTCCTGTGTCCCCACTTTAGTGTGTGTGTGGGTTAGGTAAGAAATTATCCTCTTAGTGATGGTTTGCCCGTCTTTTTCCCAAGTCCTCGTCAACACAGTCATTTTATTCGGTGGAACGCAAGTGACACACTTTTTCTGTGACCGCACTCATGCGTGAATACAGGCGTCGGGCACGTCGTATAAACATTTACCAAGGGCTATATCTACCCCCAATAGGGCAGTTGGTGATACTCCTCGTGCGTCGAGTCTGTGGTACCTTCAGCTGGTGAGATGTTTCGAAAGGTGCCGTGGGTTTCCAAGGTCAATCGTTAGAATGAGTGAGGCTGGAGTCCTGCAAGTCTGTTACAGGATGGAAAATGAATCTCTCGCCTTCAGTCCCTCATATACTTGCAAATCATCCCATCAGTTAACAAGTGCCATACATGTATTACCTCGTTGCATCTTACAATCTTCAGGACGATTCAGAGTCGAGTCCGACTCCAATATTACAAGGTGGGATGCGCTTATATTTGTGCTATGGAACACCATTGACTTCCAATTCATGACCATCGTTTGTAATAACTAATGCGGAATTGTCTTAAGTGCAAGCATTACTCGCCTTATCAAGGTAGGGGAACCAGTGGACGGACTGAGTCGTGAGCGGATTGTTCTAGGGGGGGGCTCACGGTTCATTGATACACCGGAGTTTCAAAAACACGTTTAATTGTTAATAGTACGAAACCTAGGTGGCTTCACATGAACAGACAGAGACAATATGATTACTAAATAAAACACCAAAAGGTGACAAAGCACAAAGCCCGACCCCCCACCCGCACACCACCCGCCCCGACGGAACCGTCCTGTGCTTGGAATATAGGCCCATAGATAATCAGTTTCAGTCAACATGCCCAACAATAGGCAACAACTACAAGAATAAATAAATTAAACACACACTGTAAAGTGCGCCAAACAAAATGGAAGTTAGGAACTGAGAACCATCTGTGCTAGGATACTAGTCCTCTAGATAATCTAGGTCAGTTCACAGGCTAAACAATAGGCAAAAATACAAGACCAATAAAATAAACACACTCGTAAAGTGTGACAACCAATGAAGTTAGAACTGCGAACCGTCTGTGATATGAATAATAGGCCGACACTAGTAATCTAGGTCAGTCAAAGGCAACACAATAGGCAAAAACTACCAAGACTCCAATAAATGAAACCCCACACTGAAAGTGTGACAAAACCATGACGTTAGAATGAGAACGATCCGGGTGCGAGGATACTAGGCTCGATGCTAATCTAGGTTCAGTGCACATGGCTGAAACAATAGGCAAATACTAGAAGAATCAATACATTCAAACACTCTGTTAAAGTGCGACAAACCATGAAGTTAGGAAAACTGAGAACCGTACTGTGCTATGGGAATACTAGGCCTCATGGATAATTGGTCAGTGTACATGGCCCAAGGCAATAGGCGAAACACTAAAAAAATTAAACATTCACACACGGTAAAAGTGCGGACAAAACCATTAAATTAAGACCGGAGACCATTTGTTATACTGCGTAATAGGCATACGCCCCTTTAACGGTCCAGTCTGTCCGTCCGCCCCCCCCCAACGGGTAATTCGACTCCCTCGTTTGATTAGTTTAAGCCAGGAGAACCATCTGTGTAACCCCACAAGTGCTCCTCGTGTTTATCTCCGAAACTTTGTCGTACCGCTCTACGCCTCAAGGTGGCGCCTTGTCCATCGCTGCGACCCCCTCGTGGAACTAATGAACTAATTCCCAGCGAGCGGGACGATGCAATCGTGACACCCCCCAGTCATTGGGGCGAAATGTCCCCATTACGACGTCTTGAGTCTCCGGCGCGCTTGTTTTCGACGACATTGGAACTACTGAAGCCTAAGGACGTCCCTCAATTTCCGCTCCATACGTAGCTTGCCGCCACACGACAATCGGGAACTGCCTATGCACGTCCATCCAAGGTCAGTAGCGAGCCGGACGCGACGGTACCTTCCCGGCCGATAGGGTGTAGATCACCCTCCCTAATCCCACCGTAGATTATGGTACCTATGCACTTATTTCTGGACAAGTAGGTTTTATAAATGGCTTAGGTCGATACATATATAGTTACAGCCGAGTCGGTTCAGGACCTCGTGCCTTCTGCGAAGCTGTTTCTACTTCCCGACCGCGAACCAGGCAGGGCGAATAGGAACATGGTTTTTTGCACCTGTCCTTCTCGTTCTACTTGTGTAATACATTTTCATTATATTTATACTCGCGTAAGGGTCCGTATAGCTTCACTCATTTGTCCCCCTCAAAGGATCCGGACACCTGAAGTGGTGGGGGGGTCTTGTGTGGCCCCGTGATCCCAGAGCTATGCGTCGGAGCAAATGATTTTGCGCACACGTAGGGTCACCCATGGCGATAAGGTTGGGATGAGGGTCCAGACCAAGTTCGGACGTCGGTCGGCAGTGGGTGCCTTTGGTCGCCGGAGGTATGGACGCGTTGCTGATACTTCTCACTCTCGTCCCTCCTCTATGTTTCTATTTCCGTCTCTACTCAATTTCCTTCTTCTTGCCGGCTCCCTCATATCTGAATCGCTAAACTGTTGGACGGCATGCGATTCCTTGTCCTGATTTTGGATTACTGGGACTCTGTCACCAGCACCCCCGTGAGCTCGTAAATGGAATTGCGTTGTTGCAATAGCTGGGTGAGGCGATGTTGTGACGACAATGTTAACATCAACTATCCAGTGAGAGGCCAATTGCGTCAGGCACGTTCTCTGTGAACTAATTTCCAAATTAATCCATACTCTTACTTATTGTCAGACTACCACCAGGCACCACGCCAATCGAGGTGGAGGAGCCCATCGGAGGACGCCAACAATCGACGTTGGAGTAGATTATGTCAATTATCGACAAATCAAATGGGATCATGGCTTCACCAAAACCAATGCTGGAAAGATGAATTCCGCAGTAAAATATACTCACGTGTCCCGTGCTCATGGCATGGACAGTGAGAAACTGCCGGGCGCCGACGGAGTGACTTGGATGTGGCCCTCCACCGAGTCCTGACCGGTCAGTGCTCCTCTTACATAATCAGTGTCAGCAAATATGGTTCCTTTCACCTTCTCCCGCCTCAATGGCCTGCCAGTTCACCGTGGCAAGCGTGATACCTCACCCAACTCCTGCAGGGTTGCTCGACCGACTGCCGGCCAAGAAACGTGTCTCGCCGCTACCGGAAATCTGCGTAGAAAATCAAGATCAAGAAATCAGTAAATTAATGTTCCGATGTTTCACCTTGTCAATTTTGAAAGACGGAGTAGTCGCCGCTCGTTCCATTGCGTTCATTGATGGTAGATATTGTTCTTCCGATCCTCCTCACATATTATTCTATTGAACATTAACCACAATAATGAAAGCACGCTCACATTGGACTATCGCGTGACTCCTCGCAATTGGGAAAATACAATATTATGAAATAGAATAATAATATATCAATAGAATCTATAATATAACATGAAACATATTCAAGGCGTCTTTCAATTCAACAGGTACTACCATGCGAACAACCCATTAACGTGATTGTGCCGGTTATCTCCGGCCATATTATACTCCCCTCCCCTTGCATCTTAAAGAGAGGTGTTTTTTGCACATGAAGTATCTGAAAGTGTCAGTGATTAAAGTTTGATTTTAGGGCTTAGTTTTTTGGGGTGGGGCTCTCTCACTCATTCACAAGTAAACCGTCTTTCGGTCTGCCGTTTTCTATAACTCTACCTGTCAATATAAGAACAGATGATTCTTTTGATACATTTCGTAGACAACTCAGAACATTTTTACTTAATTAGATACTTTAAACTTCATATATTTCAAACTTTTGATACTTCAAACTTCATATATTTCAGATACGGCATTATTTTAGGCATTTGTATTTTATATTTAGTTATTTTTATTCTCAATTCATTTTTTCTCAATTCATTATAATTTGTATAATTTATATTATTATGCAGGTAGTGAGGCACATGTTGTTACGGGGCTCCTGCTCTATTCTCACTACCTGTATACAGTGTAATTTAATGTATTTCACTATATAGAATCAATAATAAATAAATAAATAAGTAAATAAAAAATGTGAAGAAGTCACAAGATTTCTTAAAATGTATCAGTCTGTAGTACTCTCTGGGTAAATTGAATACATCGTTGAGGTAGTCGCTGGTAGAAATGCATCGTAATTCATATTACAGGGTAGATCCAACGATAAACTGTTATGCATCTGTCCATGCACATCATTTGAACCCTTGTCGTCATGCCCCACATGGTCTATTTTTACTGCAAGTGAATCGGGATTCATGTTCTCAACTTTCAAATAATATTGAATATCATCTTTTTGGACATCTTTGAACAGCCCTGAGAAGTGCCATAAAGTATAAATGCCCATCAGGGATATTATCTCATGATTGAGACACAAGTCCTAGAGACTATCTATAATATAAGATGAAAGATGAATGAATGCACCACATTGTTATTATATTAATAATATCACACTTTTCGACTATTCATTTCACTTACCCTAAAGAAACATTCTCACACTCCCTGTTATCTTCAGCTTGAGATTGTTCAAACTTGTTCTTTTCGGCCCAATGTTCACGTTTAAAACTTCCCTTTTTAGTCCTCTTCTTAGACCAACTGTAACCATCCCTTCCCTCACGTCTTCCCATGTTCATAAAACGCTTTTAATCGTTTCAATGCACTAATGATAGTAATATTTAACCCCCGCTTACCCAACCATATGTCGACTAGGGCAAACACAATAACAATGTGCAAGTCTTTTAGAAACAGTTTCCTTGAAAATAGTTTCTTCATAAAATGTCCTTCATCATTGCCACGCTGGAAAAAATACTTTGTTTGAAAACTCGAGACTCCACGTCAAGAGCAGTAAAACTTAACCGGAACATCTCTCGTCTCATTCTATTGAAAGTGGTGAAGATTGATAATTTAGAATTTGCATTTCAAAAAATATCCCAGAAATATTGTCTAATGAATTGTTGGACAATGATTCTTGAATTAAATGTATAATAAAGTACGATGTGTACATCTACTCACCTCAAAACAAACAGCCATTGGTCACGAATAATGTTGACAGGCGGTTTTTCTGCGATCAGCTTGCGTTGCAATATGAACGTGTCAATCATATTATGCTTTATTCGGACTCGGTCCCTTTCGGTATCAATTCGTTTAAACTCATTGGCCAGTCATCTTGTCTGCTCTTTCAAAATGGAGTCTGTGTCCCCACTTTTAGGTGTGTGTGGGTGGTAAGAAATTCTATCCTCTTTAGTGATGGATGCCCGTCTTTTTCCTCAAGTCTTCGTCAACATCCTCTTCGGGGAACAAATGTACACATTTCTTCCTGTTGATCGCCCTCATTCGTGAATACAGGCGTCTGGCCATGTCCGTATAACCTTTACCAAGGGCTATATTCCAATAGTGCAGTTGGTCGATACTCTCGTGCGTCGAGTCGTGTGTTACCTTCAGCTGGTGAGATGTTTCGAAATGATGGCTGGGTTTCCAAGGTCATCGTAGAATGAGTAAGGCTGGTAGTCCTGCAAGTCTGTTACAGGATGGAAAATGAATCTCTCCGCCTTCAGTACTTCATATACTTGCAAATCATCCATCAGTTAACAAGTGCCATACATGTATTACCTCGTTTGCATCTTCAATCTTCAGGACGTTCAGCGTCGAGTCCGACTCCAATATTACAAGGTGGGATGCGCTATATTTGGTGCTATGGAACACACATTGACTTCCAATCATAACATCTTTTGTAATAACTAATGCGGAATTGTCCTTAATTGCAGCATTAATCTCGCCTTTATAGATGTAGGGGAACCAGTGTGACGACTGATGTCTGTGAGAGGATTTTCCTAGGGGGGTGGCTCACAGGTTCATTGATACACCGAGTTTCCAAAAACACGTTTAATTTTAAATATACGAAACCTAGGTTTGGCTCACATTGCACATGACATAGACAAGATGATTACATAAATTAAACACACCAAAAGTGTGACAAGCCACAAAGCTTAAGAACGGAGAACCGTCCTGTGCTATGGAATACTAGGCCTCATAGATAATCCAGGTTCAGTCCACATGGCCCAAACAATAGGCAAAAACTACAAGAATAAATAAATTAAACACACTGTAAAGTGCGACAAACCATGAAGTTAGGAACTGAGAACCATCCTGTGCTATGGAATACTAGGCCTCATAGATAATCTAGGTTCAGTTCACATGGCTCAAACAATAGGCAAAAACTACAAGACTCAATAAATTAAACACACTGTAAAGTGTGACAAACCATGAAGTTAGGAACTGAGAACCGTCCTGTGCTATGGAATACTAGGCCTCATAGATAATCTAGGTTCAGTTCACATGGCTCAAACAATAGGCAAAAACTACAAGACTCAATAAATTAAACACACTGTAAAGTGTGACAAACCATGAAGTTAGGAACTGAGAACCGTCCTGTGCTATGGAATACTAGGCCTCATAGATAATCTAGGTTCAGTTCACATGGCTGAAACAATAGGCAAATACTAGAAGAATCAATAAATTAAACACTCTGTAAAGTGCGACAAACCATGAAGTTAGGAACTGAGAACCGTCCTGTGCTATGGAATACTAGGCCTCATGGATAATCTAGGTTCAGTTCACATGGCCCAAGGAATAGGCGAAAACTAAAAAAATAAACAAATTAAACACACTGTAAAGTGCGACAAACCATAAATTAAGAACGGAGAACCATCTTGTTCTACTGCGTACTAGGCCTACGCCCCTTTACCGGTCCAGTCTCGTCCGTCCGCTCACGTGGTAATCGACCTCCCTCGTTGATCGTTTCAGCCAGAGAGAACCATCTCGTGTTACTCCAGTCTCCTCGTGGTTTATCTCCGAAACTTGGTCGTACCGCTCTACGCCTCAAGGTGGCGCCTTGTCCCATCGGCTGCTGACCCCTCGTGGAACTAATAGGAACTAATTCCCAGCGCGCGGGAACGATTGCAAATCGTGACACTCCCCCATGTACATTGGGGCGAAATGTCCCCATTACGAACGTCTTCGAGTCTCCGGCCGCCGCTTGTTTTCGCACGACATTTGGAACTACCTGAAGCATCAGGACGTCCCTCAATTTTCGTCCATCGTAGCTTGCCGCCACACGACATCGGGAACTGCTATGCATCGTCCATCAAGGTCTAGTAGCGAGCCGACGAGACGGTACCTTCCCGGCGATAGGGTGTAGATCCCTTCCCTACATCCCACCCGTGACTATTATGTTACCTATGCACTTATATTCCTTGGACCAAGTAGGTTTTATCAACTGGTTAGGTCGCTACATTATTATAGTTACATGATTAGGTTTCAGACCTCGTGCCTTTCGTGCGAAGCCTTGTTTCTACTTCCCGAGTCAAGCAGGGACGAATAGGAATGGTTTTTTAGCACCTTTCCTTCTCGTTCTTACTTGTAGATACATAACATTTTTCATTATTATTTATACTCGCGTAAGTAGTCCGTATAGCTTCATCATTTGTCCCCCTCAAAGGATCCGGACACCTTGACGTGGTGTGGGGGCTTGTGTGGCCCCGTGATCCCCAGAGCTATCGTCGGGAGCAATTATTTTGCTCCCAGTAGGGTCACCCATGGCGATAAGGTCTGGGATGAGGGTCCAGACCAAGTTCGGACCGTCGGTCGAGTGGGTGCCTTTTGGTGACCGGA
This sequence comes from Brachyptera putata, assembly GCA_907164805.1. NCBI lineage: Eukaryota > Metazoa > Arthropoda > Insecta > Plecoptera > Taeniopterygidae > Brachyptera > Brachyptera putata. The sequence continues at coordinate 2,747,594 of OU015469.1, forward strand.
GTGTATGGAGCGTTGCTTGATACTTCTCACTTCTCTCCTCATCTATTGTCTTCTATTCTCCCGTCTTCTCTCAATTTCCTTCTTCTTGCCGGCTCCCTCCATATGCTTGAATCGCTCACAACTGTTGACGACCTGCGATTCACTTGTACTTGATTTTGTATTACTCTGGATCTGATCGTACTTGAGCTCGTAAATGAATTGCGTTGTCTGCAATAGCTGGGTAGGCGATGTTGTATGACAATGTTAACATCAACTATCCAGTGAAGAGGCCAATTGCGTTCAGGCACGTTCTCTGTGAACTAATTTAAATAATCCCTACTCTTATTATTTTCAGAGGCACCAGCAATCGAGGTGGATGAGCCCATCGGAGTACGCCAACAACTCGACGTTGGAGGTAGATTATGTTCAATTATCGAAATCAAATGGATCATGGTTCACCAACAATGTCTCTGAAATAATTTAAATAATCCCTACTCTTATTATTTTCAGAGGCACCAGCAATCGAGGTGGATGAGCCCATCGGAGTACGCCAACAACTCGACGTTGAAGGTAGATTATGTTCAATTATCGAAATCAAATGAATCATTGTTCACCAACAATGTCTTCGTGAAATAATTTAAATAATCCCTACTCTTATTATTTTCAGAGGCACCAGCAATCGAGGTGCGAGTTCCTTATAGAGACCGCCAACAACTGGCTGTTGATGGTTCTCGTAGAGAAAGGGACCAAGTTGCCGCAAATCGATTTTTTGGTGACTACCACGAATTGCCACTACGGCCCATTATTGGTGGAAGACCAACATTTCAAGGTTATTATAGAATGCTCAGTATATAAAAGTTCTCACAATCAATATCCTCGTGAATGTAAGGAGGAGAGGAAAGATTTATATTCAATTGGATGTCGAATGATATTCGGTCTCTTAGGACTACAATTTTTCCTGTTCATCATTCTGTCGACCATTTAAGAAGACTATGGTTACTATTTACAATATTAGTTTTTGGAAGAATGTGCGTCCTAGGAAAGTCAGAATTTCTGATTTTTTTTTTCTCCTTAATGGTCGTAAGGCCATACAAGTAATCACGAAACATTTTAGGGCATTTTTAAATTCGAAACTAAATTCTAAAGAATAAGATAATATTTTAAACATATTGAACCCGAGTTAAAATGTATATAAACATTCTGATAATCTCTGTTGATACGAGCACAAATGATAATTTGACGTTTCATGAAATGAATGGCAGTTTACATTTTTCCACTATATGCTTATTGATGGACGTAATTGAGTGCAAAGTCTTTTCCTGGCTAAATGCTCAAAATCCGTGTTTGTATAATTTCATGAAGCCTGAAGGCATAACACAATAATACTGCATAGAAAATAAATCATCAATTTGATTCATATGATAAAATAAGTTCAAGTTCAACATCTATTTTCCAACAACAGGCAACATCTTTTTACAGATTACTTACAACAAAGGGCTGCAGAAAGACTCGATGCATATCAGCCGCATGGGGACCCAGTGACTGAACGTTTGACTGCAATTCGCAATCGAAGAAATAACCCAACTGCAGTAGCTGCTGACCGTAAGCATTCGCATTTTATTTGATTATATCGTATTTTATTTGTACTCACTTTCAAAATATTTATTGACAACATTTCATCAAACTGGAAAGACGCTGAACGTTTTTTCGATGTGATGGATTTCCGAAAGTCAATGGATTAATTTTGGTTTTCCTCGATAATAAGTATATATATACATACAATCGTTATTTGAATGCAATAAATAAACCTTGGATATGAAATAATAATTGAATATGCAAATATTACACAAATTTATTTTCATTTGTTAATTTCTAATTAAGCGTGTGTTATATAATATGGCCATATATGCTCGTATATACTACATCTTCACAGAGTGGCTAACCGCTAAATATAATTGAAAATAGCTCATTTGTATTGGACCGACTGTGCAGAAAAAATACCTTTTGATCTGTTTTGTCTCTTAGTTTGTGCAAAGAGTACTGAAATATTATAAAAGCTCCTTAATGCAGAAATATTATAATATGGTATAAATAATTGAATCCGCTTAAAAGTTGAACTAATTGTACCAATAATAAGGGGCTAATTCACAAATGTTTCGACTTTTGCGTAATGCCGAAGAAAGTGATGTAGGCCTACCTATACACATAACTGTTAACTAATTTGTAATTAGCTCAAGCACATCCAAGACGCGCCATCAGAGGAAGAAGAACAAGGTTTCTGGACGATGCGAGGACCGGAGCACAAAATGCCACAAGACAGAGGAGACAGGTGGACCTCCCAAGGGTCGTGACGGTCAGCAGCGATGAAGACTTCGCTTTCATTTATCATATGAATAACCTATATGTGGGCCTATACATATAGGCTACATACTGAGACGAGTGCTCGAGTGGCTAGCACACTGGCCAGGACTGAACCGTCATTGAGGAGATCGGAGTTCGATTCCCGCCATGGTCGACCATCCTGACACGGGTGCGTCGTAGTCTCTCTCTGTCGTTCACGTCAATACTGGGATAGTTCCTCAACAACAGGCCACGACCGACTCCTTCCACTATCCAAAAACACCTAAAGAAATAACCTTTCATCTCATCATCCCATTATCTCATGTATTATTCACCGACGCCAATAAATCGTAGTCATCAGTACAGCGCGTCGTTAAACCCAATTCAAATTTAAAAATATTGGAAATATAAAAATATATAGAGGTCTATATAGGCCTATATATATATATATATATATATATATATATATATATATATAAATATATATATATATATATATATATATATATATATATATATATATATATATATATATATGTTTATGTTTATATTCATATTTATATATATATATATATATATATATATTTATATTCATATATTCATATATACTTATATATATATACACAGTGGCGTAACAAGGTGCGACGAGACAGAGTGCAAAATGTATAAATGGGCCCTCCCTTTTTCCCATATTTGTTTTGGGTCATGAATTGAGCACTCATGTGTCTCTAATTTCTAATTTACTCTAGGACTAATATGAATCCGATCTGAATTTTCTTTCTTTCTTTTTTATTTGTATTCATTCTTTAAAACAATGTGGTATACTATTTATTTCACATAAATTGATTGAATCATTCCATTCACTCATTGAATTGCTATTGAAATTCCTTCACCTCGCATTTTGCTCTGCAATGTCTAAAGCATCACTAGAATGAATCTGTCTTCCTCTCTCTTGTTCAAACCCGCATCTCGTTTATTTAATCAAAAAATGAAATTTAAAATAATAATTTCAGAAAATAACGTGTCTCAATAGCCCTCCCCGAAGTAAATTTAGCCCGTGGACCCCTGTGCCACTGCACCGCTTGCAAGGGCGATATTTACGCCACTGTATACAGTATATATATATATATATATTTCGTACAGCCCTGCAATGATATACGGGCGGTGTGGTAAAAGAATAATTGCTTTTCAACTACCACCATGTTCAAATCAGAAATATATGTATTGAGATGAAATGTTTTTCAGATTTAGAACGAGCTCTACAGGCATCAACGGATGAGCAGGAAGTTGTGATGAGCAGACGCTGTCGGTTACCTGATCCAATGGCTTGTAAGTATCTTAATCTGAAACCTCATGAACAATCGGGAGTATGTGGAATCCACTAACTTCTAAGATAAATATCAATCGGTAACTCGATTTTCAAAATTGAAAAAAAAAGCGGTTCGACCAATTGCACCTCAAAATAATACAGTATAGAGTTAGATTACATAATGTGCTTTCCTGCCAAGCCTAATGAAAATTCGTTCTTTCTGTTGAAAGAACAAAAGAAGTGAAGATCGTTTGAAACGAACAAAGCAGCGAGAACAAAAACAAATACGTTCGATTAATTCTCTAGGAAATGAGAGCGATGCGTACAAATGTGTTTGTTTAAATATGATTATAAACAATCGCCATCCTTTTCAGGGTATCCCGAAGAACGCGATGATCTGCTGGTCACTTTGTCGGACGACGAAAAGTGCCTCACGTGTGCCGCAAGGAGGCGGACGAACAAACTGTTTGTTCCGTGTGGCCACCAACACTTCTGTAGCTACTGCATAACGGCGTTTCCTGTCGGAGACCAGTGCCCGCTGTGCAGTGCTAGAATCACGCAACACATTACCGTATTCTCAAACTAAATTAAATCAACTAATCGGATGAGCGAGAAAGCCTACGTGAATAGGGGAGTCAGTTGTAACACGATGTACACATTTTACTTTGTGATGACATTTGAGCTCGATTATAACATATATACCTATATTCAATGCAACAATACAGGAAATATTCTTCAGATGAAATCATAACATGTCAGACAAAATTCAAACTGTTTCTTAAAAGATGAACAAAATGTTTATTCATACATTCTTCTCCCAAAGCTCAGTCTTTTTACTGCACATATACATAAAAATTGCGTCGGACATACTGCTTTCTGAAATTATCCCATACATCAAAATATCCCATATTTAACCTCATTTTTCATATTTAACGCTCACTTTAAAAGTTACCTGTTAATCTATTTCACTTTGTACATACGCCTATTATGTACATATTTTAGAAGATATATCAAATATTTTTATAGATGTTAAGTACCAAGATGGATGTAAGTTTCACAGGTTATCTATAACTGAGAGATATTATGTTTTATGATATAAAGATTGTTGTTGAAAATCGATATCTGAACACGTATACTCAATGAACTACTACCATATACCACCACATGCGCTCACCTATTTTTCCACACCCAACCTATTTGTAATGTTACAATATTTCCTATCATTATTCATAAACCATATGTATCAGTATAATTATATTCTTATACTCATATATATATATATATATATATATATATATATATATATATATATATATATATATATATATATATATATATATATATATATATATATATATATATATATATATATATATATATATATATATATATATATATATATATATATATATATATATATATATATATATATATATATATATATATATATATATATATATATATATATATATAACTCAACGTCTAACTTTCAACACTATTACTATAAATTTATTATATTTTCTCATCCTTATTTTACTATTTCAATTTTCTACTATCTTTTTATACTTAGGTTAATTAGGTTATACTTTTAGATTAGTTCATCGTTCAACCTCCGGAAATAGAAGCCTCTGTAACAACTAAGGTATTTCCTAAGTTGGAATAAATAAATACAAATACAAAAATACAAATATATATATATATATATATATATTTAACAACATTTCTTTATGAATGCGTTTCATTAACGATATGTATGTACGTTTTTGCCAAATCATAAAAATGTGACCAATCTGGGACTCGAACCTAGGACCTCTTGGTTTGTACCCAATTGCTCTACCACCTGAGCTAATTGACCACCTAGATACGAATATAGATTCGATATAGATTTCGATAGATTCGAAGTCGAATATTCGACATATTTATATGATTTTGACATTATGATTTTGAATATTCGACTTGAATCTAGGTGGTCAATTAGCTCAGGTGGTAGAGCAATTGGGTACAAACCAAGAGGTCCTGGATTCAAGTCCCAGATGGGTCACATTTTTATGATTTGGCAAAAACGTATATATATATATATATATATATATGTATATATATATATATATATATATATATATATATGTGAGCACGGAGATTTCCGCGGCCAATGGTTGATGGTAAAAATGTTTCCACGGTAAGTTTGCTGCGATTAGAAAGCATGTTGGGTCCTAAAAAGGACCGGTTGATGCGACGTTTCGCTGGAATTTCCTCCAGCATCATCAGGCGACGGTGGTAAGTGGTCGAATGGCTGGGAGCTCCCAGGACATGTATAATGTATATGTATAGGAGGGCGGCATATATCCATCAGGATAACCGCATTAATCGGGCCACCGAGAGGTTAATCGGGGAGATCAACAGGGAAATGAACCAGAAGGGTTCGAAGATGTTGATGACGTCGACGCCCTGAACCTAATCGTTCCGGACGACAATGAGGGTGGAGACGAAATCGTCATCATACAACGTAGGTTTCTTGACCAATGACCTATTTGTTAAACTACTGGTATATTATTATTGGAGTTGTTTTGAGTTGAATCAACTTTTGAATGAAATAATTTGAATTTAAAACTACGTATACCGGTACTTTGTAATTGGTTTGCATTTCATGTAAATTGCACATTTATCTAACGTCTCGTTTTATCTTGTCTGCAGAACCAGCTGACCGCCCCCAAGCGAACAACGAAAACGAAGCAGACCTCGTCGTTGATGGTGTGTAATTTATTGATAAGTCAAATGAAATAACTCATTCACTCGATAATTGTTTGCATTTCATATAAATTGCACATTTATCTAACGTCTCGTTTCATCTTGTCTGCAGAACCAGCTGACCGCCCCCAAGCGAACAACGAAAACGAAGCAGACCTCGTCGTTGATGGTGTGTAATTTATTGATAAGTCAAATGAAATAACTCATTTACTCGATAATTGTTTGCACTTCATGTAAATTGCACATTTATCTAACGTCTCGTTTTATCTTATCTTAGAACCTCAGAGGTGCATTGTATGCTTGGATGACGAGGCTGCAATTGACCACGTAGCAATACCATGTGGGCACATGCAGTTCTGTTCTGCATGTGCCCAGAGGCTGAAGGCGATACGGCCAGTCCGTTGTGCTTCGTGCAACGTCAACTGTAACTACATCAGGGTATTCCAGTAAGTGACTCATAAACATGCCACCATTCCAACAATTATATGGCAATCTTCAATCATGGATTCTTATTTCCCTGGTCGTAATTTAGATCACCATTAGGTTTTCTTTCAAGTCGAACTTGGATGGATTGTTAATTACGTGCTTGAGACTAAGAAGATTCTGTTGTGAAATCATATCAAAACGACCACCAATTTTTGACAGATCAAACATTGTTAACATTTCCATACGCATGCAGTTGCTTGGGGGCGCAACTGCGTCTGTTTCTGTGAACGAACAGCAGGAGCGACGAGATGCGCAGTCATATTGTTGCTGCATGCACGGCCACCCAAGTGACTTGCTAGATATACTGTGGGTCTATTATGTTTCGGCATTGTATATAGCATTTGTATTATGGGTGGTTAGTAGGGACCCATTGGTTGTTCATAAGAAGAGGCGGCGGAGAATAACGCAAGTAGGCGGGGTTTAGATGAGACCATACTGGAATAGGCGGAGCTTGAATGAGATGAGTTGGGAAAGAGATGAGTTAGGAAAGAGATGAGTTAGGAAAGAGATGGGTTAGGAAAGAGATGAGTTAGGAAAGAGATGAGTCAGGACAGCCAATATACGGGTTCGTTTCAAATGAGATGAGTTAGGAAAGAGATGAGTTAGGACAGTCAATATACGGGTTCGTTTCAAATAAGATGAGTTAGGAAAGAGATGAGTTAGGAAAGAGATGAGTTAGGACAGTCAATATACGGGTTCGTTTCAAATGAGATGAGTTAGGAAAGAGCTGAGTTAGGAAAGAGATGAGTTAGGAAAGAGATGAGTTGGGACAGCCAATATACGGGTTCGTTTCAAATGAGATGAGTTAGGAAAGAGATGAGTTCGGAATGAGATGAGTTAGGACGTTACCCAACGTAATCGTCGCCGAGGACCCACTCATCAACAACGTAATCGTCGCCGAGGACCCACTCATCAACAACGTAATCGTCGCCGAGGACCCACTCATCAACAACGTAATCGTCGCCGAGGACCCACTCATCAACAACGTAATCGTCGCCGAGGACCCACTCAACAACAACGTGATCGTCGCCGAGGACACGCAGACCCCAACAACAACACCCAACAAAATGAGGACTCTTCATCTTCAGCTGAAAGTAATTCTGACGCACATTTGTCTTCAGATTCAGACAATGATTCTGATTATTTACTGACGTGGATAGCGAGGGGAATTCATCGGGGGAAGAAGATGAAGAGGACAATGTTTGATGACATTGGTGATTTGAATGAACCATTGAATGCAGCAGGGACTACGAAAGGTGAAGTGATTCTACTCCTCATCACTTATGTCTTTCGCCATTCCATTTCCGGTAAAGCTATGATAGATTTATGCTTGTTGATTAATGCTGTTGTCGGAAAAAATGTTGTAACACCATCGGAGCACAAAATTGTTGGCGTTTTCAATGGCTGTCTCCAGAAAGATTCTCTTCATTTTTTTGGCACATCATGCAAAAAAATATTGGAGACATACCGATGTTCTTCATCTAAAGTAAAGAAACGTGTTTTGTGTTCAAGTTGCAACCTGTGGAATAAGTAATCATATGACGGTGGTAATTTTTTCACATTATTTAATATTACAACCCAACTGAGACAATTCCTGGAACGACCCAACATGAACAGACAGCTACTTGATATTAATACTTATTTAAATTCGGATGTGATAAAGGATGTGTTCAGTTCACGTACAAAAGACATGCGAAGCCTGGAGGAATATTGAATAATAATATGAACTTCAGCTACAACTTCAATACTGACGGTGCACCGGTCTTTAAATCCTCTCGAGCTCCAATGTGGCCTATTCAACTTCACTTGAATGAACTACCTCTGAAACAAGATTCAATAACCCATTACTGTGTGGCATGTGGTTTGAGCCAGATATGAATGTATTCATGGAGCAATTTGTTAGGAAGGCTCAATACATTTTCCGTGTTGGTGTCAACTGGAAACGGGGTGCTGATATAATTACCAGCAAGTTGGTACCGTTGACTCTGTTGCACAACCTGTGCTACAGGGTAGTGTACAGTTCAACGGTTACAGCAGATGTAGTTTCTGTTAACACCCTGATTGAGCGAACTATAACATATTGTGTTGATGTCGACTTCTATGATGACCGAACTGATGACAGTATCCGTGCAGATATACAGATTACATGCTCTCGTGCCTTCAAGGAGTTGCACGGCAGCTCATGGAGCCATGGACTCGCACACCACAGATGCCCTATTACATCGGTTCTCCGAAGCTCAAATCAATAACAGAAGATCGGTTGAAGAAGATCATGTCTCCAATGACAGTGCATTGAACACCTCGAACACTAGCAGAAAAATGCAATCAGAAAGCCACCGAATGGAGAATGTGGATATTACATTATTGTATACCATGTCTCACCGGAGTTGTCCAATTGAAATATCTGGAACATTTCACTTCATTCTGTGAATCAGTGCATTTATTAACATCACATGAAATATCATTGGACACTTTAGCAAAAGCAGAATACATGCTCGAAGAATTCGTGTTGCAGGTTCATGTTCTGCATGGACCTGAAGCGATGACATTCAACGTGCATTTGATGACCCATTTGGTCGGTGAAAATGAGCGGGCCACTATGGGCAACATCAGCGTTCCCATTTGGAGCAGGAATTCACATCATTCAAAAATACATAAAAGGTCTTCGAATTCTTCGTGTTCTAAAAGTTGACAATTTCTTTGCCGATAATTTGTGATCACACGATAATAACTGCGATAACACAAAGTCTTGCCCTAACGTGTAGAGCCTTGCATAGAGTAGGACAGCGAAAGCAACACCCGGCTGTGAGCGAGAGAGACAACGCGTCTCAGACGGTCCTACTGCCTCGGCTGCTGGCTGGCTTCTAGCGGTCAGCGTCAGGCAGGCAACAAGCTGAGACTTGTTCTGTGACGTCACGCTAGAGGGAACAGCCAGTCAGAGGGCAGTGTTGCCAGATGTACAGTAATTATCGAATCCGTACCATGATTTTGACATCAAACGATAATCGATGATGTGTCTACGATAATCGTTAAATGTACCGTAATTTTGAAATTGTGCTTCAATTTTGATGAAATGTACTATATTTTGTATTCAATAAATTAAAGAGAAACTATTTTTTTTTCTTGTAAAAATTCATAATTTTTAATCTTCATAATTTTGATTCACTTTTTAGACGAGCTTTAGCGAGGATTCAATTTGACATACTGAAAAAAATTGGTGTTCGTTTTTTTTTTTTTTTTTTATGTTTTTTTGTCGGTTCTCCACATGTCAAACGGCTACATCTATCAACTTCAAACTTTTTTTCAATAATGGTTCCTCATCTAACTTGGATCTGTACAGTTTTGTGCCATTATCGGGGGGTAACTTTTTTTTTATGAATTTAAGAAATTTCAATAATTCTCATTAGAATAACATGGCGGAAAAAAAAAGAAAATATTTTTATTTCCGAAAAAAAAGAAATTTCGCGTGAAGTTGAATTACATTTTGGTTCACATGTCTAAAAATTTTCAGCTCAATCGGGTCAGCCATTTTGTAGAAAAAACATAAAATGTGCTAAATTGGTACCACTCGAAGCAGTGTTTACCCATACTATTACTATCCGCTCGTCTAACAACGCATATATGGCGTTTTCCTAGTATAAGAGAAATTTGTTTCCATATCTAGAGATTAAGGTATTACAAATAACACGTGTATGGATTACAGCAGGGGGCTACAAAGTTTTTAGCCTAAAGGCCATACTGATTCCTCCACTAAATCCCAAGGGCCAACAGTAATTTATTTTTATTTTCATTTCAACTAAAATATCAACCTTTTTAATAATCTTTTTAATAATCTTAATAATACCTTCTTCCTTTAATACCTTCTTTCATTTTCATACTTTTGTTATATACCCTTAATTAAATTGGTTTTATAATATTTCACTATTTTTTCGTAATCAATTTTGTATCACTTTTATAAATAATCATTGTACTTCTATGTACTGATTTTGTCACGCTGTACCATCTTAGTATCCCGCTTTGAGGACAGCCGTCAAATGAATTGACCTTCTCTTCCTAACACAATCTTGTGGTGAGCTACATAAATCTCATTACTCATAATCAGGGCCCATGTTACCAATAATAAAAATGTGTTAATAAAGCTAATTAACCAATTGCAGTACCGAAATAACTTGGTAACCAAGGGTAATAACAAGCTAATCCACTAATTATCGCTCAATCAACAAATGTATTATTTGTAATACCGGCCCTTAGAATGTTGATTTCAGTACCTTTGTGAATTACATATTTATGTCACTGATGGTAAATTTTTAGGATGAATGTTATATCATTATTTATAGTTAGAATATTCAATTTCATATGTAAGTCAGTTATTGTATTTCTCAATTGATCGTTAAAAAAACATCTGATTACTATCTTGTATATTCACAATGTAATCAAAATACGCTATGGCGGGTTGGATTGGTGGTGCTCGCGGGCCTTAGTTTGGAAACCCCTGTTTCGATGTTTCGAATCTACGATTTCGATGCAGAATATAACCATATAACACCAAGAAAATAATTAGATGCGCGATAGCGAAAACATTCATCCCACTCTTATGGATCTTGCCTATTTGATTGATTATTGTTTGCTTAACGACCCCACCAAGAGCTAGGTTATACGGGGGTACGAATGAGCAGGTGATTTTGAAACTATGAAATAATAAGTGAAAAGACGTTTACAAATACCCGTGCCTTATACGGGACTCGAACTCACGCCCAACTGTGACTTCAGTGTCTGAAGCAGTGCCTTGGCTCACTGAGCTACTGAGGGCAGCCCAAAGAGATATGTACCAGGAAGAGGTGCAACAGCCTGTTAAATAAAAAATTCTTACTTTTCTTGGTATGGTGGCTCACCACGTTGAATACCAATGTACTGTATGAGAGAACCGTTTACGGTGGCTCAGTAGGAAGCAAAAATTGTAGGGTATTGCTTGATCGTCAAGGGTGGCCATATTGTAATTTCTAAATAATATGAAATTCATAATATTGTCTAGTACGAAGTAACATCATTACTACTACAAAACTCGATAGTGACATGGAGTGATTATCATAAATAAATGGCTTCGATGAATGGATCAGACACCTGTAAAAGCTGTAATTGATCAAATTGGTAATTCATCACTCGGCAAATTGATAATAATGTACGGTATATAAATATTTTGAGTGACAGCTAGGTAGAGGTGTGAAGGCAAAGGCAATCGAAATATAAAGAAGAGGATAAGTATCAACAATAAAGATTTGCACCCTAAATTTCTAAATACTGAGTCAGTGTTAGACAGAGATGATTTCACGCAACATGGCTTGCACCTGAATAATACTGGTAAAGCCAAACTTGCAGAACTAATTCTGAGACATGTAACCAAACAAAACAGTTGTTTTCAAAACAAATGGCCGACAGCTACAGTAAGGAATGTGACGTCATCGCAGCCGCTTTGAGCGCGCCACGTTAAATACCATGGAACTAACATATCAATTAAGAGAATGGTCGTCCTATATGAGTTGAGGGGGCTTGGGGCAGCCTATCTTTTAGTACTATTGGCACATCTCACCACACTTATGTTCTTTGCAAAGAGGATATCTCGCTGAAAGATTCAAGGCTAGTTAGATATTCACAATATCATTCATAGTAAAAACCATCTAAGCATCAGATCGTCAGAGACAGGAGTTGTTGCTTCCGGAAACTGCGCGATTGAATCATGTAATTCATAATTCGCATTCATCACTTGCTTTATCAAAGGATCAGCTGAACCCTATTGATGGTACCTTCAATAACCTCACATCGGTTCAGCCAACAATAACACTTCAGCGTACAGCAAGTGAAACGTACTTGTAAAATCGATGCGTCCGCCATCTAGCGTACCCACGCCCAACGGTGACTTCAGTGTCTGAAGCATGCCTCAACTGACTCAGCTAACGAGGGCGCCATTTGCCTATTTTTGTTGTTGTTGTTGTTTGTAACACTGCACAGGTCGCAGGGTTTGATTGTTCGACATGAAACTTTTGTTGTATAAGCAAACTCAACCAACTTATATACTTATATTTACTTATAACTTATATATATATATATATATATATATGTGTGTGTGTGTATATATATGTATATATATATATATATATATATATGTGTGTGTGTGTATATATATGTATATATATATATATATATATATATATATATATATATATATATATATATATATATATATATATATATATATATATATATTATGTTATCTCGTAAACTTAAACGACTCATAATGTGATAAAAATGAATATTTATGGATAATTCAAGTCGTTTTTTCAATATGAAACACCCAATAGAATATACATACTGTGTATATTTTAATAAGGTATTGGAAGGCTATATATTTATATGCCATATATATATATATATATCTTATATATATATATATATATATATATATATATATATATATATATATATATATATATATATATATATATATATATATATATATATAATATATATATATATATGTATATATATATATATATATATATATATATATATATGTATATAATATATATATATATATATATATATATATATATATATATATATATATATATATATATATATATATATATATATAGTTTTTACTTCAAATGCGTTTTCATTTATTTTGCAGGTTCACAGAAAAAACGGTACTAAATGTTTCGAATAATTTTTAATATTGGTTTATTATCAAGTTGTATTAATCAGTGATCACTTACCGAAATCGCAATCAGATCGATATCTTGATATTCACGAACATAGAATGCACACTTGAAGAGTGAATTAACCGATTAGGAAATATAAAAGTGAAATTTATGTTTTCAGCGATTTTGTTCTGTGGTGACTATAATAAAATATTAGCAATCCGTTTATTTGTGGTGGATCGAAACGCATTATCGTTAGTAGTAATGCATGGGAAAGACAGTCGATCGGGACCGCATAATATATACTTGATTCGAGATAGTATATCAGTTACAAAATGATGAAAATGTGTACATAGTTTGAGTTGTTGTTATGTGTTTATTTATAGAAATGATTCAAGGAATTTGTATTGAAATTATGTTATGTGAAATAGATCGAGGTGATTTGTCTGTTTGTTGGCGATCGAGGAACCATTTCACAGTTTGTTTTTAGTAATTTTTGTTAACTTTTTTTGATATACAATGATTTTAAATATGAGATTGGGATGTCAGCCCTGAAGGATTCCATTAGAGAGAATAACAATTTTAATGTCAGCTGTTCACAAAATGTGATTGACCACTAGGATCCAGCTTTATAAATCTATACAGAATTACAATTGAATTACTAACTTACGTATATAACGTTATTAACTTATATATAGGTATAAAAATCGACGATTTAAAAAAAAATGAACGTTATTTAAAAAAATAATACAGATAATAATAATAAGTTTTAAGATTAAATAGTTGAAATAAAAATAAAGAAACGTTCTGTAATGTTTATGATGAGTTATTATAGAGATGATTGTGGAGAATGAAAGACGAGTCTTTTAAAATTGACGTTACTATGTGATCTAAATTAATGGTGGAAATGGAATATGTCTTTAAAAAATTTGTGAAAAAAGATGGAATTACACCTCGGGCTCCCAAATTCAAGAAACCATGTATACAATTAACTACCTACCATCAACGTTTATATTAATGTTACGGTATATATTATTTTTATATTATTCTGAATAGTATCCTAATTTGAGTATGTTATCGTCAATTATTTTAATTAGACGAGCTTTAGCTAGGATTCAATTTGACGTACTGAAAAAAATTGGTGTTCGTTTTTATGTTTTTTTATGCATTTTTTTATGTTTTTTTGTCGATTATTCACAGGTCAAACGGCTAAAGCTATCAACTTCAAACTTGTTTTCAATTAGGTTCCTCATCTAAATTAGATCTGTATAGATTTGTGGCATTATCGGGGTATAACTTTTTTTTTATGAATTTTAGACATTTCAAAAATACCCATTGGAATAACATAGCGGAAAAAGAAGACAATATTTCTATTTTCCAAAAGAATGAAATTTTGCGTGAAGTTGAATTACATTTTGATACACATTTCTAAAAAGTTTCAGCTCAATCGGGTCGACCATTTTGAAGAAAAAACATAAAATGTGCTAAATTGGTACCACTCGAAGCAGTTTTTCCCCATTTTCACCCATACCATTACTATTCGCTCGTCTAACAACGCATACATGGCGTTTTCCTAGTTATGGAAATGACAGTACATTTGAAAATGAATGTATTTTGTAGCAAAAGATATCTTGAGACGCTGATTCAGTGTGAATCTAGACTTATACGATGGCAAACCACTAGCCTAGTAACACAGTTCCCGACGGAAACCAGAGCTCTAACCATGAGTGCCAGCTGCTTTCGGCTTCATCTCATGTCAAGGCCCAGACAGATTCACGGGAGACGCACAATCTTCTGTCAAGTAACAAATGACAACCAATCGTTACCATAGCAACAAACTGAACTGGTGAACTACCAAACATGCTGATTAGTCTCTTCCAACTGGTGGACATTGTTGTCTGTCTCTTCCAACAATGGGTGACGTCACTTGACAGAAGCCTACAGGTTCGATTCACTGACACTTAGGCGACGGACACTTGGGCGACGGACACTTGGGCGACAAAAGTTGTTTAATTTATAAATTATGTAGCTTTTGGGCAATTGTGAAAATAAAGAATGACTTTAAAAAGATAATTTACAAACTAAAGATACAAATCCTCTATTTTGAAGCATTTTTTGTGTATTTAGAAATTTTTCATCCGATTTCGCCAAAGTGTGCCCCCGTCTCGCCAAAGTGTCCAGTTTTGAAGTATGTTGAAAGCATATACTTGTCACGTACGGAGGAATCATGAATCAGAGGACGGCGTCTAAGGTAGGCCGGGGTTGAACTTGGTCTTTGCAATCCACTCTAGGATGCTGGGATACCCCCAAAACCCACGTGTTCTTTATTCACTAATAACAAGCATATCTATGAATCACTGTGCCCCCCCCTCCCCCCTCCTTCGCTTGGTACTTACATAGTCACAGGTGTGGGGGATGAAAACACAGGTGGTAATGGTCAAGGGATCAAGGAAAAATTAAAAGGGTCACATTTCATTTTTTCTCTTCAAAATGGCTGACCTGGAAAAATGAAATGATAGACAATTGCGTTTCACATATCCCGTACACATTTTATATTTGTAAAAGTGAAATTGGCCGTCGCCTAAGTGTCCAATGATGAAGTGGATGAAAGTAGATCGCCTAAGTGTCCGTCGCCTAAGTGTCCGTCGCCTAAGTGTCCGTCGCCTAAGTGTCCGTCGCCTAAACGTCTCTCGCCCAAGTGTCCGTATACCACAGGTTCTAAAGCTCAAACTACCCGCGCGATAATGGACGTCAAATGATGTGTACATATTTTATAATTCGTTGTAAAATTATCAAATAATTACTCAAAGACAGCATTGCAATATCTACGTGAAACCTTTTCTCGTATATAAGTGTTTACTAACAAATGTACTTCAGTCAGAGCTCCAGTCGGCAACAACTGCGCATTGCGTTCCTAGGTCCGGTCCAGTGTGAACAAGATGAAGGCGCGAGCCACCTGAGCGCTAGTGGTGTGGGGTAGGGGGGACGGTCGCTCGGAACTTACAAGCTACACACAAAACCACAGCATAGATGCGACATAATTTAGCTTGTAATTATCATTCGTGTTAATTCCCCCCACCAACAATTAGGTTATATGGGAGTACCAATGATCGGGTGATGATGGAACTGTGAAGTGTTGATAGGAAGCACATCTACAGAAACCCATGTCTCGTGCGGGACTCGAACCCACGCCCGACCTGACTTCAGTTTCTACCCCTAGCGATGATTGACTGAGCCACAGGGGCGGCCATCTCATTCACTTAAAGGCCATATATTATATTATTATATTATTAATTTGTGCTAATATAATACAATCATACATTTATTTATTCATTCATTATTACTATATTCAATTACATATTTTATGAATTAAACACAAATTAATGGTTCAAGTCATAAACATCAGTAGTAACAAGCCATCCCCGTGGCTCAGTCAACTATCGCACTGTGTTGAAAACTGAAGTCATGCTGGGCGTGGGTTCGAGACCCGCACTAGACATGGGTTTCTGTAAACGTGCTACCTATCATCACTTCATCTTTTAATAGTCACCTGCTCATTCGTACTCCCATATAACCTAGCTGTTGGTGGGGTCGTTGAGCAGCATTAAAATAACTCATATGAAAATGATGTAAAAATATTACTAATATGATAAATTGATATATGCTATGAATGTGAGTATAAATGGATTCCTTAAAAGGCAATAGACTGCAATATTAACTGCTAAAATTCCAATCAAATTTATGAATTCTTAGTTTCGATTAAAATTCCTGCGAAATTCAACAAAAATACTTGTCATAGTGTCCCCAGCGCCCTTCAGAAGACCAATCACAGTGATAGTCTAGATATTACAGGGCAAACAAATATGTTTGTTTCAAATATGAAGAATATTGTCAAATATGAAGATGTTGTTTCATAGATGTACCTATGACTGGACCCAAGCTGAATGGACTCAGACAGACGCTCGGATATTCCCAGGTATTATCTCTACCACGGACATACTGGCGGGTCGACACTCCCGGTCGTTTCGGTTACTTGATACAGGAGACGGTCGATCGGTCCGCCGTCTCTTGTGTTGTCGCTGCTGGTCCTTTGTTCGCTGGATAACACTCCTTGCTAGCTTTCAGACAGGATACGCGTAGAACCAGGGAAACGCCATAGTGGCACGTATTTCACTGAGACGGATGGTCGAGTGTACATACACTGAACCGCCAGTCAGGAGACCGGGGTTCGATTCCCGCCTTGGTCGACCATCCTGACAGGGGTTTCACGTGCTTCCCCTCTGTCGTTCAGGCCAATACTGGGATGGTTCCTTAACAACAGGCCACGACCGACTCCTTCCCACTATCCAAAAAAAAATGCCGCCCTCGGTAGCTCAGTCAGCTGAGGCATCGCAACAGAAACTGAAGTCCCCGTGGGGCATGGGGTCGAGTCCCGCATAAGGCATGGGTTTTTGTAAACGTCCTTTCACTCATCATCACTTCATAGTTTCATAATCACCTGCTCATTCGTACCCCCGTATAACTTAGCTATTGGTGGGGTCGTTAAGCAAACAATAATAATCATCATCAACCATCCAAAATCACATGATAAAATACCCTCTCAAACATATAATAACATGATGAATACAATCAATCATATAGGCCTACATAATAATAAAACGAAAAAAGAATCGGAACAAAATTCACAAATTTGTTGAAAATACAATGGATCAAAGAAAATGAGAGATGAAAGAAGATTTCAAGAAGAAGAAGATCAAGATAATGGAAAGATTCAAGGTTTTTTCTCCCTACTGTGAAAGTTTGAATTGTTTTCTAACCCTGAAATTACTACCCTATTTAAAATTTGATTTGTTTGTTAAATGGATTGTTATATTTTAATTATTCTTTGGGGGTTGAGATCGCCCTTGTGGTGCCTTGTTCAAACGATCTCATCTTTCATCCATAGCCTTGATTGGGGAACAATGATTATGCATAAAGTTTTTATGTTATTAAAATAAACGTAATTAGAGTTATACTTCTAATAAATAGTTCGGAATGTTATGAATTGACATTTTGTTATTCGACGAATCGTGTTGTGATTGAATTATTAATAATAATAATAATAATATTCATTTATTTAGCGTTAAGCTATTTGGATTACATACATTTATATAACACTCTATCATAAGATAATACAACTGAAAGGTGAAGGTCACCCGAGAACACGTGCGCTATCATTTACCGCCGAGTCAAACAAAGTTATTATTTATTAGCGAAAATATGTCAAGATAAAAACGAGAAGAAGAACAGATGATATGTGCTACTATCTCATGTGGCGTATCGACACACCAAGCCGTTCGTGCTAATTGGTGGTGGAGACGCTCGATCGGGTCTGCAATAGCAGGTGGCAAAAGCATCTGATAATCATCGTGTCAGTTATCCTGTGAGAAATGGGACAATTTGTGCAATTGAATTTGAGGAGCTGAGAAAGTTGCCCATGTCGGTTGCGACATTTGAATGGAGATTGAAGAATGAACCTCGTGCAGACGAAATGAGGTGTGCCCATGTAATGTGTTGATTCTGTGCATTTGTTTATTTGCTTTCATCATTTATGAGACGTAGCACTCGGCCACTTTTACAGTTCAATTTGTACTTGGAAACTTGTGGAAATTATAAAATGGACATAGAAATGAATAATGAATGAAAAAATGTATTTCACGAATTTCATTATAATGTATACAGATGAAGTTGAAAACCTACATGTCAAAAACGAATATCGCCAGTACGTATAATTCAAAATCATCGGTTTCAAATCACATGATACATAGTTTTCATATTCAATCTGTAAGCTTCATTTTAATTGATTCTGAATGTTATTGTATTGTTAAATGTATCGCTGTTTTTCATCGCTTTCGATGAGGGGCCGAAGTAAAAAATCCCCATCAGTATATGAAACCAAACCGAACCAAACACGGATATTGGACTCTGTAATCAACGATACCCAGTTACTTATATTATTCAATAATATGCGACAAATTAATCTCAAGTCTTGATCATGAAAACGATGTAACTCTGTCAGGATGGTCGGCCATGGCGGGAATCGAAGCCCGGTCTCTTGAAGGATGGATTAGCTTGCTAGCGAGTGATGACAGTTGATGACTGCTAGTTGTTGATACTTGGTGGCAAAGCTATTCATACTTGTGTATTGATAAGAGAATGCTGAAGGCTTGAACCACCCGTACGCCAAGTGTGTGGGATAGGACAAACTGTCGATCGGAAGCTTCATTTCTCGTAGGAATGTACGTTCGAAACTTACTGTCGTTAATGATATCTAATACGTGGATTCGGATACCCGAGCCACCAACCTATGCCACGCTAGTCGAAATTGACAGCTCGAAACAGTTGATCGTGGCGCATCGGCGTAACGCCCGCCAGCGTAATCAAGTACTACTTTATCGACTTCAATGCATCGTGTACCGTTTCCTTTCCCTCAACCTGAAACCGGGTGGTACAACGATATATTTCAGGTAAAAAATAAAGCGGGCGTTACGCTGGCGCAGATTTTTAAAATATTTATTCCATGAAGCAAGGCAATTTGATACTTTTATTAGGCCTACCTTAACGAAAATATCACGTTTTGCTACTGTTATTTACGAATATTCGTCAAATCTAAGCAATGCTATTTTATCGTCTGCACTATAACTCATCTTACAACCTTTTCCTAGTATTATGAAATATTGATACTACATTACCGGCCGTGTTATGAAACAGAAGTTACTCTTGGAAATGTACCTTGTCGTTTAACATTGCCTTGAAGTCAATGACGTACCATCAGCGGGCGTTACGCTGGCGGGCGTTGTGCGGATCCACCAGCAGCACACATCAGTACAAAATTCCACCCTGACCTTGAGAACCCCCCAACTGCCCTCGTCGAAAACTTTGACATAATCGTCATATCGCCATAAATAGAATGTAATGTTTCGCCTCTATGTTGTAACTTTTAAATAATGTGTTCAAGTGAATAAATATCTTCATGCTAATTCATTATGTGTTTAAGTGTTTATTCATCAATTATTTGAAGAATGTTAAAAAACTTTCGTTAATTAGCCAAGTTTTAGTGGCTTTTTGACAATATTCTTATAAGCACGTTCTTCGATGACTTTTTGAAAGTAGGGTTATTAGTAGGGACATTTTTGCTAAAGTAACCTACGGACTTTTCAGTTGTGTGGTAGGGAATTTCTCGTTTTGAAATATAGCAACACTGTCTGCCAGAGTGAAGGAGCATGAGTTGGCTGCAAGACAGAACAAGAGCACAACATGCAACGCAGGAGGGACACGTACTGGATCGACTTTGCTAACGAGAAGACTCTATCCACAGTTCAACACTATGTCACTCGCATAATACGCGAGGCTTTCGACATTGAGAAACGGCCCCACAATCTGAATAAGAGAGATGACGCACAGAGATTGCATGCGACATAGAAACCTATTCTGAAGCACTGTCAGTGAAGCAACTAGAGCGTTGTCCCCTAAAGCGGATGCCTATTTGGGAAAAACACGGGTGACTAATAATGTGTCTATGAGTCTAAACAATAATACGGAAGCACAAGGCCCTGTAACGAGAAAGAAAGAGAACACCACAGTGACGTAGTACAGCATGTAATCTTGCAGCTTCACGACGTTGTTACTGCTCCTGTGCATCTTGTAACATCTAAACGGGGTATGCTCAACGCTCTTCGAGGCATTCGGTGTAGAGATCTTGTCGGGTTCGGACGTGTTTCTCGAGAGCGGATCAGTTTTTATTTTATTTCTGAGGGTTGGTGGTGTCTGACAATGTGGGGAGTGGGGTCTCCACGGCATCTTATCATAAGCGGCCTCATGAGAACAAGATCTCGATATTGCTTCATATGTTCCAGATCTGTCGCTGTACAGCATTTTATTCAGTATCGTGCGCACGTGTTCTCTGGTGGCATTAGGTTCATGTATAGTTTCAGATTGGAATACTCTTTGTACATGAATCGACAAAGATGTATGATGTCATTTGGACGTGTTTTCTCGATGGAGGTGATTTCGTTAGTCTTCATCAACTATAACGGTTCTCGTCTTCTGGCGTACATCACGATTAATATTGGTGAAATTGTGATGGCTTTCTTCCTTGTTGCTCATGGCACACAAAGCAATGGCCAACAATCCTCCCGCTGCCTTATCCGTCTGAACACATGAAGACGATTGCAGGCACTCTAATATTATTGACTCAGTGAGTAGCGTCCATCAACAGCAATTCATGAAACTTCTTGAACGTAGCAACCATTCCACCAGTGTGAAGATATAAAATATTCAATGTGTCATTGGAGTCTGTTCTTGTTTTGATTTGTGCCTCAGGATCCCTCGTCTTCCACACACCAAGTTCGTTCATCAGCTGTTCCATTTCTGTTTCGAAGCTTGAAGCGGAAGTTCGGCCCTGAGTGAGAAGATGCAACAATTAATAGATAACCCTATTGAACTAATGTTGACCCTGTGATGACACAAATCCTCGACCACCCTGCGTGCCTATCTGGTCCTACCCCATTTCTATTTCTTTCTTCTTGTCACGGACTCATCCACACAAAAGACATGACCTTGCCAAAAGTTCGCTTCCTCCCCATCCCTATAATCTTATTGCATCTCCATACTAGTTGTCAGATCTTAGCTTCACTTCTTCCCGCCGTTTTAGGTTTTGTCTTTTAATTAAATCAGCTTGGTTTGGTTATCGAGATTAGCAAACTTATTTATTATATTAGGTTTTTCTCATTGATGTTTGTTCTTGTAATTTCATTTTCCTTTCACACTGTTTTGACTTTAATTTCTTTCGTTCTATCTTTGACAGTGTTGCCTTCTTATAACAAGTAAGGGTAAGAGTGGGGGTGGTTTTGTGTGGAACCATTGAGTTTGTAATCTTAGTAGAGCGGTAGTGAGCCGAAGTTTTGTCTACGAAAATAAAGGCGACCGGTCAGCACGGACCTGTCCATACATGGTGGTACCAATAAGTATACAGGTTAGATAGCGGATTCATCCCATTGTCTAAATGTCAGCCGTTTTTCGGCGGTAGTACGCTGATGAGATGCTAGGAGCGCTGCGTAACGTGTCGAGTGTTTCGCGCGATTGTAGCGGCTCATCAGGTCACTAGGAACTACCTGACCGACCAGTTCGTCCTGCAGATCGTATTTGAGCAGAGGCGCGAACAAATATTCCACGGCGCCTCTGACAGCCTTGCGAGCAGTTGTGACTTGTGAGGGCTTTGAAATCGAATATTATTAATAGGCGTTATGCTGGAAACGGAATAATAATAATTAGGCGTACTAATTACACAGATAAAATAATAAATATCCTTCTCCTAATCCATCCCTCAATAATTTGTTCCTCATTTTGAAAGACAGTTATTAATTACGTCAACCCATCAAGGAAATGATTCAATGTATCTATGTGATAATCTGAATACGTTGTAAGCATCATCATTATCGTCGTTACAGTTCTATCTATAATATATATGCAATAAAAGTCGGTAATAAAAATACATACATTTTAATAATTGTCACGTTTTTGTTGTGATTATATTAGTGTTGGCGCCTCGATTATCTCTATACACACATATATTATCTCTTCAATAGAATCAACTTGCATTTGAACTAAATATGCCTAGGCGTAATCTAATAGGCCTACTGTAATATTCTTCGGAATGTTTTATATCAATTGGGAATAAATTATACAGATGTTGGTAAATACAAGCCGTCTTCGACATAGCAGTGCATGATATTATATAATCATCTTATCAAGACTCCACGGGAGTCGATTAAGCGAAATATCAGTTTTTTGGCGATAACTTTTGAACGGTATAAGATATCAAAATTCTGAAAACGAGCAGACACAGATATTTACACAATTACACTTAAAATGTTGCATTGTTGAATTCACGGCTCCCTAGATTCATTGGCACCGGATGAAGTTCATTTTATCCAGGAATACGTGTACAAATGGGGTCACTTTATCGTTTAAATGGCATGTTGTGAACCGACTTACCAACCTGCCAAGCAAACGTTCAAAGCGACCCCTGTTGCCAGGGGTCTGGGCGCGCGAGATCTGAAAAGAATCCTGCAGGTCAAGGGGTTAATTTGTCTGCCGGTCAGAATTTGGATATCTTATTCGAACCAATTCGGATTCGTAATTACAGCCAAAAAATACATCAAATGACCAGCTAAGGGAAGCGACGTGTCACAACAGGTTAACTAGGAAAACGCGTAATTGGTTTTCCTAATAGCTTTGAATGATGTATAAAAATGTCATTATATAATATTTAATATCAAAACGAGTGATTGGATTTCAGTGAAAGTTTGGAATCATGTGTATCATTATTATATCGAAATTCGATGAGAATTTGAATTTTTTCGAAGGACATTTTTTGTACGAAAATTCTTCTCCGGCTTATTCTTATGAGTAATTTGGAAAATGGAGAATTAGTTTTCTCAGAAGTGGTGCAATCGATTGCGCATAAAAATCAATGAGATTCAATCCAGATGATGACACTTGGGCATGCCAAGTTTCAATTGAATTTGAATTTTCGTTTGACCTGTAGGGCGCGAAAAAAAAAAGAAAAAACATTTTTTTTCGAGTCAAGTGTAATTGAGTCTTCGCTTCGCTCACCCAATAATTGTTTTCATATATTTTTTCCAATCATCTTCTATTTTCCCTTTTCTTTTTCAATAGAGTAGACTCTCTTTGAAAAACTTCTCCACCGTCAACATCCCTTCCATATTCCAGTGTACGCCATCATACCTCTGGTATCTACCAATTTTGCTAAAAAAAAAAGTCATCTTGTCATTATCATAATACACATTATACAATTCATTAAAAAAATCAATATTTTTATTTTGACATAGAACATCGAAAATTTAAATGACCGTACCTTTCATATAACGTCTGATTGGCGTTTCCTTCCGTGTCGATGAAGAGCCCGTCGAGCACATTGACGTTCTTGACTGCAAATAACATCACGCAATATTGATGGAGATAATACTCACAAAACAATCACATTTGTTCATAACATTTAGCATGTTTCATTTACCACTTTTCCCTAGGTTTTTCAACCCCTGGTTAAACTCTGCCAAACGACGCCTGTCGGCAGGACCTTGGTGCCCACAATTCGGCGTAACGTTACTCGTGAGCCCGCGCCACGACGCGTCAGATGTTCTACAATAGCAAACATCTGGTGCAAAAGCACCCGAATGCTTCTGTACTTCTTGTCCTAAATACGGGAATAAGAATAGTTAGTTAATGAGTTCAACAGGCCTAATTCATAATGCCGTAATCCTCCAGAAACGATGATTACCTACGATAAAATAATAATATATGATTGTACTTGAAATAAAGATGAAATCAAAGTTTATCTAGTTAATTTCATTAATTTGTATTGATCAATTAATTAATTTCATATTCATCACTATCGAGTTCAAGAGCAGTTACAAAGAGAAACTTTTTAATCAATTTTATATAATATTATCTGAGAATTACCAATGCTTTCCACCTGATTATATTTGCTATGGGCCTGTTGGAATACATATTCTAATCTCTATTTGAATAAAGCACAATAAGATACATACGTGCAGGTCGAGCATCACAAGGACGTGGCTGCTGGGGAGATCTTCTTGCTTGGCCAGTCTTATGACTTTCCTAAGGGCCTTCTTTATGTTCTGGCCTGAGACCGACAGGCCGATTCTCTCCTTGTTCTGGTCTGCAGTGATAAAGACACACGACATAATTTAAACCAAATGAATTTGAGAACAACTTTAGTGTTAACATAAAAAAAGAATTTCATTAATATATATTAAGTTTAGAACATTCAGCATGATGATATTCATGGGAACAAATTATCAAATACATAAAACATTACACGAAACAGTTAAATGCGATAAGATAGAACGATAATAATTAAGAGAAAATTAATAATATATAGTAAAAATAGTTTGTCGAATTATTGGCTCATTTAATAACTGTGAGCTTGAACTGGTAACTTGAAATTTTCCCAACTAATAATAATTCGGCCGTAAAACCCTATTATTGGATCATGAGTGCCCGACGCATGTTATATTAATTATCAATTTGACGAACATATTGCTATATTATTTTTCTCTTTCTTATTACACATTCTTATATATAGTTCATTGTAATCCGATAATGTTGTGTTTTAGAATAAATGATAAATAATATTACAATGTTGTGCCACATGAAGAACAAAAACGTATATTTTAATTGATTTCATTCATGGGCCCAATGCATTTATAATATATCAAAAAAATTATTTAAATTATTATTCAATTTATATTGTATAATGTAAAACAATATTACCGTCATAAAAGGTGGCCCGTTTCCAAATTCTTTTTTGGAAACGGACCATCATGCTATCTCCAATGACTGTGAAATTGCACATGATAGTGATGATACTGCTGATGCACTGATACAAACTATGGTGTTTACGTGTCGACGCACAGAGTTGATCTGAAGCAATCGATTCGATCGGCGAGAACATTAAAATTAACCTTATTTTATTTGGACATGGAATCTAACTTACAACATAACCTAATAATGATACCTAATAATAATAATTGAAAACACTTACAATTAATTTGGCTACATCGTGGAGGATGCGTGGTTACACTTGAAGAAATAAATAATAACTTCCCTGGCGAGCTTGAAGAGCACGCTTATTTATAAACTATTCTAAGGGGGGTGGTTAAAGACTACAAACATGAACAAGTGAAAAAGAAGGGTTGTGATTCGCGGGTAGAAGACCCGCGAAATCCTGGCTATTCTATTGGCTCTAAGAAAGGAGGACTCTAGGCTGAAGGCGATCAGTGACCTACTTGCAAAGAGGTATGATTTTGACAAAAGGCAAAGCTAAGGGGGCATGAAATATGAGAAATAAAGATAACAAATACGTGAATGAATATAAATACTGTACTAGGATAACTTTAATTAATCTAATAGAACAGTTGGTGACTGTTACATCATCCTCTCCATTTTCAAAGGAGATTATCTCTCTGAAGAGAAAATCTTCCTTAAACCAAAACTTAATTGCCATAATTGACTATGGTTGATATGTAATAATGGAGAAGTTCTGTGCACCTCTTAATATCTTAATAATTTACAAAAACCTCTGATAATATAACAATTTACATAGGTTACGTAAAAATGACCATAGTATGAACTTATTTAGATCATAAATGATAATATAATACATGTAAAAAATAACAGATGGATAATATAATTGATACTCTGCTACTATTGTCATCGGCGGAATATATTGTTCATCCAGGTTAACTAGAATTACGCACTCAATCATAAGTAGTTTGTCCGGTATTTTAAAGTAAAAGTGATCTACAATGAAATATTGTCTCCCTCCAATTATAACAATTGAAATCGTTTAGAACGCTGCAACCACTGACGTTACACGACTCTACTGCACTACTAATCACGTCACCTGTTCCTCTATTGTACTGGAGCACACGCTATTCGCGTTTAAAAGCAAAGTGGCTGACATCTGGTGGCCGTACGAGGAACTAGTGTAAGGCAGATAGAATTAGCTAAAATGGCTGACTTACATGTCATTGGTATTGACGGAATACTTTCCTCGGATGAAATGGATTTATCAGAGCAAAATAATTCAACACAACCAGACTTATTACCGCTTAAAGTGAACAACACATATTGCAGTGTACCACAGTGTAGCAACAGGCCACGAGATGAGCTGTCATTTCATCATTTTCCTAAAGAAGTGACACTTCGGAAACGTTGGGTGCAACAACTGCGAATCGGGAAAAATGTTTCAAACCATATGAGGGTGTGCAGTGAGCATTTTAATGCCGATGATTACTTTTACGTGGGTGAGTCAGATGGTGCTGTACCAGTTATATTTCTAGTTTTAGATCAGCATTTATATTCAGGCTTTTTGTTAGTAACTACTTGCAATGCTACTTGTCCTTCCTAACCTCATAGGCATAGGCCTAGGTGTAGGCATTGAGTTTGTAACTTGTAAGTTGCCTAGGCCCTGGGCCTAGCCTCTAGGTGTGACTTCTAACCTGCTCAAAATTAAAATGTGAGTTTCTTAGTATTGCTGTCAGGTCCTAGTCATAACCATCACCTATATACTTAATGCCATAACACTACAATCTCAATGCTAGCGCATAGCTCATAGCGGCATATTTACTGCTTTGTAGATCATGTAGGCCTATCCCGTACAAATGACCTGTAACATGACGTCTACCTTGTCATCTTGATGTTAACTTAACCAGTAACAATGGCAATTTAGGAAAATACTGGAAATCCAATAACACTCCAAGCCTAGGGCTTACATAGGCTCAACAATCAACATTGAAATAATATGGAAGAAGGCTAATGTAATGGATAAACCATTTTGTTGTAACAGAAGCCTACCATATTCCTAATTTTTCACAGGCCCAATAACTAAGCGACGACGATTGAAAAAATATGCTTATCCGTCGTGTAAACTACCTTCTACAACACATACAACAGTCAAAAATGCAAGTGACGTGGCTTCGAGTTCACGAAGGGCCACAAGAGTTGCAGAAAGGACAGAGAAAGCGTTGCGATTGTGTGACATTCAAAGGTAGGGATAGGACTGCATGCTAATATGGTTTTTCTATTCATCTATTCCCTAACGTTTTAATTTGTATTATAATAATTTACCTTTTGTGGCCATCATGCCAACATCTTTTGTCGCTCTTAGTTTCTAAATAATAAATTATACAAGTATCAATTATTATGTATCATAGATTTATTGTAGAAGTAACAAGTATCAATTACGTATCATGGATTTATGGGCATTCAATGTGTTATTTATATTTAGTATGAGTTGTACATTGTCCATAGTCTTCAAAGTAAATTTCAATGTTGTTTATTTTTCCAGTGATTGTTCTGGTGGATGCGACTCAGTTGATGAAGTGCCCAACGATGGAGTTGATAGAGAGCTGATTGCAGCAGAAGCTCTTATTGAACTCCAAACTGCGTTAACAGAACAGGGTAACGAGAGTGAAGATATACCGGTAGCAGAAAAGGCGATGACTGATCAAGCTGCTTGCCGCTGCCATTTACAAGATGTGGTGTCACAACAACAAAAAGTCACGTTATTGAATATGATCAAGACCAACAGTGATTTGAATGCGTTTACTGGTATCCACAGTCTGACTCTGCTAGACTCAATATCAAGAGCTGCAGAGATGCTACAGGATGGGGATAGTGGTTGTACGAACCTACAACTAGACATTACGGAGAGAATTGTCCTGACTCTTGTCAAGGTCAAGTTAAACATCAGCTTCAAGTGTATCTCAGTTCTTTTTGGCATCTCCATCACCACGTGCATCAGCTATTTTAAATTAACGTTAAATTTGTTAAGTAGCCTCATGGAGACAGTAGTAATTTGGCCTTCAAAAGAAGATATTTTGAAGAATATGCCCACTTGTTTTGCTAAATATAAAGACACTCGAGTGGTACTGGATTGTACGGAGACTCCTGTTGAAAAACCGTCGTGCTTGAAATGCAGATTGAGCACATATTCCCATTACAAGGGGAGGAACACCATCAAGTTTATGGTCGGTGTAGCCCCAGAAGGACTCATCACATTTTGTAGTGCCGTGTATGGTGGTCGAGCCTCAGACAAGGCAATATACCTCCAGTCTGGGTTAATGAAGGAGCTAATCCCGTTTGTCGATGCTGTCATGTCTGACAAAGGATTTCTGGTGGAACCAGAATGTTTGATGAGCGGCATCAAATTAATCCGTCCACCGTTCTTGGGAAAGAAAAAACAGTTTAGTGTAGCCGATGGTGAGCTAACGGCAGAAATTGCCAGGGCTCGAGTGCATGTCGAACGTTCTATTCAACGTTTCAAGGTGTTTCGACTGTTGAAAACTCAGTTACCGTGGAACCTGGTGGCCTATGCAGACGATATTGTGAAGATAGTTGCTGGTTTGGTGAACTTGTCAAACCCTATTTTAGCAATGGACAAGTTTTGAAAAACAATCAATAAACATAGGCCTACCTAATCATATTATTATTATTATAACCGACGAACATTTTTTATTCTTACTCCTGTGTTACTGTTACACGTCTCACAAACAATCGTAGTTTTATTATTATATTCAGGTGAACCAACAAACATTCGTTGTGTTTTCTCAATATTACTTCTCGTGTGCGTGCCTACAACAAACATTCGTTTAGTGACATTGCATTTCATTCTTGTCCGTGGTTTAACCTTTCCACGTTAAAATAAAAAGACCCCGTAGATAGTTGAGACCGTGGCGTGGTTATGGGGCTTTAAACTGACATCAACTAACATCCCTTCGTCGCAAATGAAGTCAAGTCGGGCATGGGTTCGAGTCCTGCATAAATGTTTTTATGGAAACATTCTTGAATCTTCACTGCATATATCCTTTATCATTAGTTTTGAAGGTACAATGAACACCAGCTCTCGACTGATTAGAATGGACCGCATAAATCAACACTCATTCATGCAATTTTATTTTGTCTTTCATTTACTTACCTCTTCTTAGTAACCTTCTGCATAACTGCAAAAGATTTACGTCATTTGACTTCTTATTGGAGCTAGGGGCATTAGTCAGGTTCTTTGCTGATTTTTGTGAAAAAATTAGATCAGGCCTACGTAGGGAGTTCATAAGTTGATAAACTGATAGGTTCTATTTTGAATCTGCATTATCATTTATAATTGACACTAATATCAAGATTCCAGCTGGTAAGCATCACATGTCCATAATATCAGTATTTCATTCTATTTGTTCTTAGTGATAGCAAGTGTTTTATAATTCAAGTATCACTAATAGTTAGTAATAAGATTTCTGGAAACCCATACAACTTATTGATATAAAATAGGCCTCAAGTATTTGAAGTAAAATTTATCAAGTGATTCAAAAAAATATATTGTAGCCTCTTCAAGTATCGTATGGCAATTGTATTTGTAAATCATCGTTCCAACCCCCAACTTTCTACAAACTCGCTCACACTACAGACACTACTATTGCAAGGTGCTGATAGCAACGTGGAAAGAACAGGATGGAGAAACGGAGGGTGTGCAAGGGTAGCAAATGATGATGGTCCAGAGATAATTACTCGAATGCCAGGAAGTGCATCCTATAATAAATAAAAGGTAATAATTGAAACAAAATTGAGAAAACATTTGACTAGACATTAGTTAGGTATGCATTTTTTATTTGTATTTTCAATCAATATAAATTTCAGAAACTTGTTCTAACCAGGCAACCCATGCCCGACTTGACTTCATTTGCGACGAAGGGATGTTAGTTGATGTTAGTTTGAAGCCCCATAACCACGCCACGGTCTCAACTATCTACGGGGTCTTTTTATTTTAACGTGGAAAGGTTAAACCACGGACAAGAATGAAATGCAATGTCACTAAACGAATGTTTGTTGTAGGCACGCACACGAGAAGTAATAGTAAGAAAACAAAAACACAACGAATGTTTGTTGGTTCACCTAAATATAATAATAAAACTACGATTGTTTGTGAGACGTGTAACAGTAACACACGAGTAAGAATAAAAAATGTTTGTCGGTTATGGTAATAATTATAAGCCTATCCCTACGAAAGTTTGTAGGTTGAAATATAGAACAATAACACACGAGAGGTAAAAATAAAAAGAAAAAATGTTTGTTGGTAATAATATATAACTACGATTGTTTGTAGGTTTAGATATTGAAATAAAAATTTCGGAATCAACTAACGAAAGTTTGTAGGTTGAGACAGAACAATGACACACGAGAAGTAAGAATAGAAAGAAAAAACGTGTGTTTGTGATAACGATAATGAAATAATTATATAACTACGATTGTTTGTAGGGTTAGATATATAACAATAATACAATTCGTGAATCAACTAATGTTTGTTGCACACAGGAATGATAAAACAAGGAATGTTTGTTGGTTGTTTTTCAAAACTCAACTACAATTAGCCACAAGGAACGGTAACAACTTATGAAAATAAATACTACGTAGGCTAGTTACAAGCTGTTCAGCAAAGGCTTCGTCGAAAGGTACCTCAATGATAAGATTCTCATCGGTAAATTTTGAGTACAAAAGAAAATCACACACATCAAGGCCAGTTAGGAGCATGCCTAGCTGTACTTGTCCATAGTACTTATGTTTATTCCTTAACTCTACTTTCCCTCCTGTGACCGTGACGCAACTCAACTTACTCGCCATCTCTAAACCACTTGAGGACCTTCCCTCCATTAAACACTTCACTTCAATTAAGCGTCCTGTTGCGCCAACAATGCCGTCCGGACTATATCCCATCCAAGGAACATTGGGGTTCACTATGATGCCTAGCTTTGTCACATGATTGTTAGTTTGGCGTTCGTAAGCACTAATGGCAATGGGCTCATTCACTAAACCGTAGGTAGTGTGATTGTTGCCTTTGAAAGAACTGAATAATATCGACTTCAATTTGGCCTCCCAATTCCTCTCAATCTTGCTAGGTTTGCTATACGTGTAGAGTTCATAGCAACGGCTCCCAGTAATCCTAGTCTTCCGGAAGGAATGCCAGAGGTCCCCTACTTGGCCCGTTGTGTCGGAGCACATATCTATTGCCTCACTGGAGCTCACTATAACACGATCTCTGTAGAAGTTTGCCTCGACTGGTGAGAGGCTTGCCACCTGGATGACGTCGATTTCCGCAGATCGTTGTACTGTCGCTCGCCTCGACAATATACAACTTGAAGCGAAGGCTTTGTCTTCTTCCGAAGGTGTTGGGCTATTTATAGTCTTATCTAGCTCAATTTCTTCGTCGACGCCAGAAGATTTTGAAGCGGAGCGTTGGTTTGCCAAGTGTACTGCAATGGCCGAGTTTGGTGCGCCTATCAATTCATTAAAAATAATAATCATTATAGGCCTTATCACTAGTTGGAATGAATTACAGCAAACCAGTCTTACATCTGCCACTGACCTTTGAAATATAGCCTATTGAAATTAAACTAATACAACTTGACAGAACAATGAAATTTGCACTTTTTACTAATCAGTAATCAACAGTCATTTCAAACCTACCTTCCAATAACGTATTGCGCAGCAAATCAAACATTTCAGGAGTTTTCCTGCGTGGCTGGTATCGTCCACTGTAGGGCATTTGTTTTTTTTCTGTATGGCAGAAATTCCTAGCAGGAACTGCCTCATACATGGCCTTTGCCTGAGCCTTTATTTTCCCTCATTGTTGGGTAATATCGGTGCAACTCAGGTCCTCAAGGTTTTCCAAGGAATTCCTGCAAAATACCACACCAAAGTGCTATGTTGAAACCAGAATGATACTGTACATCTTTTTATTAGCATCACTGTCAATTAGTAAAGGATTCAATATAAAGTGGCATAATTCCCCCATGGTTGAGATGCGCTCGAACTGGCAGCAGGTTTCAATATAAAGTGGCATAATTCCCCATGGTTGAGATGCGCTCGAACTGGCAGCAGGTTTCAATATAAAATGGCATAATTCCCCCATGGTTGAGATGCGCTCGAACTGGCAGCAGTATAGATCATCTTTTTTTATATATAAAATGGCATAATTCCTCCATGGTTGAGATGCGCTCGAACTGGCAGCAGGTTACCTTCTTTTTTTCTTGCTGGCAATGAAGCGTAGCGATATACCATACTCATATTTTTTTTTCTTGTTTGCAGTGAAGCTTACTTATATATTCAATCACCAATAAACTAGAAAAATACAATGATTTATTCAAATTGTATTGAAGGATAGGCCTACTATTTAAATTATCGGAATGAAAATTATTGCATTGTAAGCTATGCCTAGGCCAAAATTGAAAGAGCATGAGGCCTAGTCTTAGGGGCGTGCTAGGGCTAGGCTGGGCACAATGCATGAGCCTAGTAATTAGGGCTCAGCACAATATTATGACAAAACCAAAACTGCTGATAGAAACATGGGTCTGTCCCAAGAAAAACAGGGCTAGGCCTAGGGAATGGCCTAGGTAAGGCATATGCCTGCACTGAAAGAGCATGTTGCCTAGGGCTTACTCTTAGAGGCCTGCTAGGGCTCGTTAGGCACGGGGCCTAGTAATGGGTATCAGCACAATATCAAGGCAATACAGCTAATAGCATCATAGACCTACCCCACTGGAAGCAGGGCTAGGTGCTAGGTTAATTGCATAAAATGTAGGCCAGGCCTAGTCTAGGTTTGTGTAAGGTTAGGTGATGTTACTCACCTGTTCAAGAAGAGAAGCACAGCCAAGATGTGCTTACACTTCCATTCGACCCAGCTTTGCATGAGCAAACTGCATCTTCAATAGCCTTCGTTTCGTTAATAACGACTCTAATTTCGTGTGGCTTCCCATCGAGGCACGATGTTTGTAGACAAAGGCCTAGCAGAGTGATCGAAAGGGTATCTTCACTGCGGCTCAATATACCACACTCCATCAAATGGTTGGAATTAAGGATGGCCGATCCCTCGACATACGGTCGAGTGCACACACCCATATACTCCATTATATTGTGAATTTCCACCACTGGTATGGCCATTTTATATTTAAAAAAGATAAAATACTAGTGACACTACGTAAAATCACGTGTCTACGGCGTGTTCCACAGAACTTCTATCTGCCTTACGTCAGCCATGTTGGAAATCGACGGTGGCGCCCCTGGTTCACTTTTAAACGCGAATAGGGTGACTACTTGGAGGCAGTACCCGAGTGGAAGGACGATTCGGGGTGGAGCTATGACGATGTATTTGAGTAGTGGGGGACTATTCCGCTGCAACAGGAATTAAATACTATCATGTACAAAAATATCGTTTTTTCGGTGTACGTTGTTTTCGGTGTAAGTTGTTTTCGGTGTACGTTGTTTTCGGTGTATAGCCGGATTTAGTTTGTGTGCCAATCCAGATTTATGGTATATAGCACACTTAAGCACGCATGCTATTACTGAAATGTATTCTAAATTTATCACAGTATTATTCACTATAACTAGGCAAACGCAGAATATGCGTTGTAAGATGAGCGAGATATCTATGAAGTAAAATCTAAAACTCTAAAACAAAAACATGTATTACATTATTCTCTTCGAAACGGCCGGTCCGAATTGCATACAAATTTTTAATTATTCGTATAATTTACAGGCTTACATTTGAGGAAAATTTGAATTATATTGGAGAGATTTTATTGATCAATTTTTTTCTGCCCGGCCCTAATCTTATGAGATTTTCAGAAACTTATAGATGATGTTTCTATAAAATGGTCCAACCGATTTGCCCCAAAAACCATAGCGTTCTAAGCTGGATAAGTTTGCGTATGAACAAAGTTTCATGAAGATCGGTCAAACCCTGCGACCTGTGCAGTGCTCACAAACAGGTAAAAAAAAACAGACAGACTAGCTCCGTAAGACTTGAGTGGAAATATGAGTTTGGCCAATGCAAACGTTGGAATTGTTTACCATCCCTAAAATTATTACCCCAAGATGTAGGCCTATTGTTCATGAGTTACATTATGACAAATGATTGTGTTGGGGTGGTAAGAACGATCGAACGAAACTATAACTATACGAACGATCCTACCGTGTATCCTTAGTCTCAGTTGGGAAACGATAATGTATGTATATAGTTCCGATGTTTGAAAAAAAAGTCAGAAGGTGAATGATACCTAGAAAAATATCATGTTTTTTTTCGACTCGATTTGGACTGATGGATGATGGCTTTGAAATCGTTCATCCAACTATTGTATTCTGAAATACTAGGCGAACGCAGCATTTGCGTGATAGGATGAGCGAGATATTCATATGAAATACAGTCGAAAACTCTACACACCTTGACGGGTCTTCGGTATCGCTCATCCAATTATTTGAAATTTTACAGATCAAATTACACAATAATTCTGTCCATGCTTTTTGAATATTATGATTAATGAATACAAATCATAGAGTCCAACTATGAAAATATTTCCTAGCTTCCTTTGAATTTTCTTTTTTGTATTTTTCTTTATATATCAATGAATGAATGAATGAATGTTGGGTTTAGAGGCGCGTCGACATCGAGGTCATTTTGCGCCTGTACGCTGTAATGAGCCGTTTGCTGATCATTTGAAATGATCGTGTCCGGTGATAATTTATTACCATGATGATCATGAAACCAACAATGGGTTGAAGACGTTAGAGACACAACATTAAAACAGTTACGTGAATGACGTAAATGGTCAAACACGAACTCCATAAACATGAAACAAGTAAACAAACGCGTGTATGATGTAAAATGTCATACACACATTTCATGAACACAACATTGAACGACTGTGTGTATGATGTAAATCGTCATACACACACTGATACACTTGATAGCTGAACAAAATGATTGTATAAAAAACGTCATTTTGGTCGTTTGTTCAATAATAAAAGGATTAGATCTCGAGAGAGATGTATCGTAAAGTTAGGATAATGTCAAGTTTGCATTCATACTCACATACACACACACACTCATACTAATAAATACATGCATACAAACAGGAACATACACACGAGAGTTGCAACTAAAACTACGATCATCGTCAAGTCAAGTTATATCAAGTTCAAAAGTCCTGCTTTTCTTATGAACTCGAGAACACAGGATACGCTATCTGAGTTATCACCAAGGATCCGTGACAAGTCATCCGGCATACGCAGACTTCGGCGCAGACCCCGGAACTTGTCACAGTCGACCAAGAGGTGGTGAACTGTAAGTGGCTCAAGACACTCCTCACACTCAGGCGGCTCCTCTCTCCTCAGGATGAATCCGTGCGTCAGAAGAGTATGTCCAATGCGCAGGCGGGCAACAACAACCTCCTCTCTGCGACTTCTTCTACATGACGAGTGCCATGGTCTAACTGTAGATTTGACGACCTTCAGCTTGTTGTTCGTTACAGCATTCCACGACACTTGCCACGCACTCCTCATTTCTCGTTTAAAAAGGTTCTTCAGGTCATTGATATGGAGACGAGAATCAAAGGTAGCTGCAAGAAGAGTAGCCTCCTTCGCCGCCTTGTCAGCTCGCTCATTGCCTGTTATTCCTGCATGCCCTGGCACCCAGCAGAAGACAACCTCGCATCGCTGAGCCGCAAGCTCAGCTAGGAGGGTCTGGATGTCCTGCACAAGATGGTCAGTTGGTGAGAAAACATCCAGGGCTTGCATGGAACTGAGCGAGTCTGTACAAATCAAGAACTTCTTTTGGTTGTGTTGCTTGATATGTTTCAGAGCCTGGAGGATCGCAAACAGTTCAGAACTATAGACGCTACACAAGGAGTTGAGTTTGTATTTAAAACTAGTTGAACCTATAGTGAAGGCACAACCCACCGCATCGTCTGTCTTTGAACCGTCAGTAAATATGAAGACATGGTCAGAAAAAGAGGCGGCTAATAGATAAAAATATTGCCTGTAGACAGAGTCGGGTGTGCTTGCTTTAGCGTGCCTTGCCAGCTGGGTGAGGCAGACTGGTCGAGGCACGGTCCAAGGAGCTACCTTGCAGTATCCAGTCGCATACACAGCTGGGAGCTCGCTCAGTGGTCGCCCTAACAGCTCCTTAGCCCGGATAGCTAGTGGTCGTGTAGCTTTATCACGAGTGTTATAGATTCTTTCGTAGGAAGGTCGGAAGATCTTTCCGTACGTAGGATGCTTAGGCTTTCCACTGAGAGCAGATATGAAACAGAACGCAAGATACTGTCTTCTCAGTTCAAGAGGTGGTTCGCCAGCCTCGCAGTACATGCTAATCACAGGACTTGTCCGGAAAGCTCCCAAAGAAAGCCTGATACCAGCATTGTGTACTGTATTTATGGTACTTAAATAAGATGTTCTAGCGGAGGAGTAGACGATACAGCCATAGTCCAGTTTCGAGCGTATCAGTGATCTGTACAAGTTCAGCATGACGGTTCGATCAGCACCCCAGGTAGTGTGACTCAACACTCTCAATAAGTTCGAACTCTGTGTGCACTTTGTTTTCAGTGTCTGAAGGTGCAACTTCCAGTTGAGTTTTTGGTCTAGAGTAATCCCAAGGAACTTGACTGACTCCGAAACTGTGATGGTCGCACCAGATAACATAAGTGAAGGTTGAGGGCTGATACCACGAATGCGATTGAAATCAATGCAGACTGTCTTGGTTGACGAAAACTTGAACCCAGTGCTGTCTCCCCAGCGTTCCAAGCGATCTATAGTAAGTTGGAGCTGGCGCTCTGCCGTACTCAACTTGGCGGACTTATAGAATATAGCGAGGTCGTCGACAAAGAGAGAACAATTCACAGGGCGCTTGATACATGTAGAAATACCATTGATAGCTATGAGGAAAAGTGTACAACTAAGGACAGAACCTTGTGGTACTCCGTTTTCCTGTACGTATGGTGTAGAGAGATGGCTATCAAGGCGAATTCTGAAACGACGATGTGACATGAAGTTCACAACAAATGAGGGAAGATGACCTCTAATGCCCCATTCGTGTAACGTCCTGAGAATACCGTATCTCCACGTGGTATCATATGCTTTCTCCAGATCGAAGAATACTGAAAGAAGGTGCTGCTTGGAAATAAAGGCATCCTGGATGAGAGATTCTAGTGTAACTAAATGATCTAAGGTCGAACGGTTTCGGCGGAAACCGGACTGTTCGACAGCTATAAGATTTCTAGTTTCCAGGATCCATACAAGTCTCTTGTTCACCATTCTTTCAAGTATCTTGCAGAGGCAACTTGTCAAGGATATCGGTCGATAGCTGGATGCTTGCTTCCGATCCTTGCCAGGCTTAGGAATAGCTATAGTGATGGCTTCTAGCCAGGAGTCGGGAAAATCTTCAGTCAACCAGATTCTGTTGAAGAGTTTCAATATATACTCGACAGCTACGGAAGAGAGGTTCTTGAGCATGGTGTTATGAACTGCGTCTGGGCCAGGAGCAGTGTCGCTAGACTCCTTGATTGCGGAGTTCAGTTCCCACAGGTTGAAGGAGTTGTTATACACTTCACCTGTGGGCGCTCTAAAATCGAGACATTTCCTCTCTTCGATAGCTTTTGTTGTCATGAAGGTTGCCGAGTAGTTTTCACAACTCGACACGTACGAGAAATGGTTACCTAAGGCCGTCATAATATCGTCGGAAGAAGTTTCAAGTCGGCCGTTCACCAGAAGACCATTGATACTGGTGTGAACATGTTTACCCGATATCTTTTTAACCTTCTCCCAGACTTTCGAGACAGGTGTTCGGTGGTTTATGGAGGAGACATAGTGCTGCCAGGAGGTCTTCCGTGCCTGCTTGATAACAAGCCTAGCCTTTGCACGAAGCCGTTTGAAAGATATCATGTTGATCTGCGTTGGGCACCTAGTGAAGAACCTAAGCGCTCTCTTGCGGTCTTTAATGGCTTTGGCACAGGCATCGTTCCACCAGGGAACAGGCGTACGACCCTGCTTACCGGATGTCAATGGTATGGAACTCTCAGCGGCACGTACTATGATGTTGGTAACGTAGGTGACCTGGGACTGCACATCAGGAAAAACTTTTCCTTCGTCAAAGATGGCAAGTTCTCTGAAGGTGCACCAATCTGCACGCTGGAGTTTCCATTTCCTATGTCTGGTGTTGTTATTAGCAGGAGTGTTAGTCTCGATGACAATCGGGAAGTGATCGCTCCCGCACAGGTCAGGATACACTCTCCAATCAAAATCAAGAGAGACTGATGGAGAGCAAACCGTCAGGTCAATCATGGAAGTGGACCCGCTGGCAACACTGAGGTGAGTGGCAGATCCATCATTCAGGAGAGTAAGGTCATTGGTGTCCAGAAAGCTCTCAATTACTCCACCTCTAGCGTCATTTGCCACACTTCCCCACAGGACGTTGTGGGCATTGAAGTCCCCCGTGATTATGATGGGGGCTGGCAGTTGCGCTAGAAGGTGGTCCAAGTCTCGCATGTGCACTCTATCAGCGGGTGGAAGGTAGAGGTTGCAGATAGTTCGAGGGCTAGGGAAAAGCACTCTGACAGCCACTGCCTGCAGAGGCGTCCGAAGCGGTATTTCCTCTGAGTAGCAGCTGTCATGGATCGCTATAACAACACCTCCACTAGCCCTCTCACATAAGATCTTGTCCTTGCGGAAGATGACGTAGGATCTTAGCTTGGGTTTATCGGTGAGTTTCAATCTGGACTCCTGAATACAAATACACTTTGGTGTCAGATCGTGTATCAGGAGCTTGATCTCTTCCAAATGGCAAGACATTCCATTGCAATTCCATTGCAATATCTCTGTTACTGCCATTTGGTCACTTATCACCTCGTCCACCTCCACTTCCACTTCCTGCCCCGTCTCCTTTTCCGTTCCTGCTCCAAACTATGGCTTTCTTTGATTTGGAGACCGTTTGAAAAGCCGGACTCTGTTCTGAGCCGTCCACAGATAACGTGGAGTTCGAGCGTTTGCTCGACGGAACAACGCCTTTCGTTGCAGTGACTTCCGATGGCCTGGTCGTCACTGACGGTCCAGTTGGTGTGGACCTTGATGTAGATGCTTGTGCATCCTTACTGTTAATCATATTTAAAATACTTTGCTGTAGTTCGGTGATAAGCTTGTTCTGGCTAAGTATGGTTGACTGAAATTGCTGTACTTGGTCCGCTAATTGCTTTCTGAGAGCTGTCATCTCCTGGGCCTGAGAGATTAAAATCTCTTTCATGTCCAGGAACTGAGCGCTTGATGACGCTAGATCGAGTTGTTGGGTTTGATTCTGGATCGTCTTCTTTTGGTCATCAATAATTGCCTGCATTCGCTCAACTTCCGCAGGAACGGCCTGGCTCGTGACTTGAGAGAAAGATCTGGTTGAATTATCCGGATAAAGCGTAGCATAAAGCTGGCGCGCTTCACCGATCGAGATGTTCTTCGTTGTTTTCAACTCTTCGACTTTCTTCTCCTTCTTGAAAAGAGGACAGTCACGAGACCACGCGGGATGGTCACCGCAGCAATTAACGCAGCTCAGCTTGTTGGTGCAATCAGCCGGCGTGTGTCCCTCTGAACCACATTTCCCGCAAACCTCGGGATCTTTACAATTCACGCTTGAGTGGTTAAACTTCTGACACTTGAAGCAACGAAGTGGGTTTGGGATATGGGGCCGTACAGGGATAGACAAATAGCCGGCTAAGATGTTAGGTGGTGGCGTTGGTGTTGAGAAGGTCAGAATAAGAAGAGCCGTTTTCTGCAACTGATTGTTCTTCCGGCTCTCAATCCTGAACACATCTACTACCTGCTGCGGTGCCAGTTCCTTCTTTATCTCCTCCACGTCAACGTTCAAGAGGTCGTGACTGAACACGATCCCCTTACACGAGTTGAGTGACTTATGTGGAGTCACTTCCACAAAAGCAGTGCCGAAGATGGTAGTGGCAAGGAGGAGCTTTGATTGGGCGCAGCTTGCGGTCTCAATCAGAAGAGTCCCATTTCGCAGGCGCTTCATTTGCTTCACATCTCCCGCGAGCTTCAGGAGGTCCTTAGCAATACGGAAGATGGACAAGTCAGAAAATGTTCTATTGCCTTTCATCGACATGATGAGAAAGCGTGGCAGCAAAGTCTTCGGAAGAAGGTCCTTAACGGAGATTACATCCTCCATCAAATTTCGTGGCCGTTTTTTATTTTGTATATCTGTGTTAATTGGGGGGAATTGACAATCGAGGGGTTCCATAGACTGGTTTGGGGACAACCTACAACAATTACTCGGATCAAAGGACTCAACTAACCCATGTCGGTTCTACCGCATAGGGCCTTGTAAACACAACCAGGTCTAGGTCCTGCAGCTGCTAGACCTGATCAACAACACTGCAGGACAAAGAGCAAGTTATGACTTCCTAAGCAGCAAGTGGCGTGCAGGAAAGTGCCAATTTTACGTCCGGGCGCACATAGACGCAATTGACCTTTTCACTGAGTATTCGGAATCGTTATTGTCATACAAGACCTCATACCCAGCTATTGCAGCCAACGCAATCCATGTACGAGCCCAAGTGCAATAAAAGCCGATAGCATACCAATCAAGTCCTGAACATTGCTGGTGTCGTCTTCATTTGTGGGCGGTTTGAGCACACAAAGTGAGCTGGCAGAAAGAGGAAAGTAAGAGAAGTTTATAGAAAAGAAGGTGACAGATGAGGAAAGAAGTTAGAAGGGTATAAATAATGCTCAGCGCTCACTCCACGTACTCCGGTCACCTAACGGCACCCACTCGACCGAGACGGTCCGAACTTGGTCTGGACCCTCACTCCAGACCTTATCGCCATGGGTGACCCTGCTGGGAGCAAATGAATTGCTCCCGACGATAGCTCTGGAGATCACGGGGTCACGCAAGCCCCCACACCACGTCAAGGTGTCCGGATCCTTCGAGGGGGTTTATATATCAAACTAGTTTCACGTTCGTGATTATATTGTTCTTCTCCCACTAAGTTATGAAAGATGTAGCAAGCCATACAAAATTGGGCTTAAATAAAGGAATAAAAAAAATATTCATTCAAATGCCATGTGATGAAAATATAACTTGGCCTGTATTGTATTTCATTCCATACTACATTTATTTTCGAAAACAATCTGCTATTTCAAGGTGAGATTCTCAAAATCAACTGGACAGTTTGAAATAATAAATGTATTTTATTCATCGGAAAGATAGAAATATTAGTTGAAAAATGTTGCATTGTCGAAGTCACGGCTTTCTAGATTCATTGACATCGGATGAAGTTCATTTCAAATGATCAAGGTTTGTAGAGTTTTCGATTATACTTTATATAGACATCTCGCTCATCGTACAACGCACATCCTGCGTTTGCCTAGTAATATTTTCAACTGCCCTACCAGAAAATTATTCTGCA
This sequence comes from Brachyptera putata, assembly GCA_907164805.1. NCBI lineage: Eukaryota > Metazoa > Arthropoda > Insecta > Plecoptera > Taeniopterygidae > Brachyptera > Brachyptera putata. Next base: position 2,790,013 of record OU015469.1, read on the forward strand.
CGGAATCTGATCTCATTTTTGAGAAAATAATTACATCTAATAATTCGCTACTAGTTGACCGCAGCTTGTTGGTAATTCTTTGCATGGTAGTGTCATCAATTTCGAAGAAAGTGATCTGATAATTTCGGAATGAATTGTTTGAAGAGGGAGTGGGTGACGAGGATGAAGCTACTGAGAAAGGAGTTGACTGACTTCCACTTGTGGACGGGACGCCAGGAGAACCTTGAAATGATGTTGGCGATCGAAGCACGTTCGGAACTGTAGTCATGGTGAAGCGAGCCTGCACTGCTGCGTCTTGTTCGACTAGCCTGCACTTGTTTAATTGTTTTACGTCGTTAATGAAATCGACTCGTTCCAAGTCGGCGAAACTTGTAACCCAAGATCGAGTAGTTCGATTATCATGGCTTGTTCGTCCATCTTCACCACCGAACTCAAGAAGGCCAAAGCCTCGCACATCTACTTTTCAACTGACCTGACCTGAATAAAGATAACCAATCAGATATTCATGTCCCAGTACGTGGTATTATCAACATGTATCTCCGTAGAACGCACCGATGAGACAATGTTTAGATTTAGATATCAGGCCCTAACTAATAGCAGACATTCAATGGCCATTTAGGGGTTTCAAAACTGATGTAATAAGACAATAGATAGCTATGTAACTTTTCACATTCTCATTGAGACAGTGATCAAACCCCTAGATCGCCCTTAGCAACCTATTCCTGTGATTCAACTTGTCAGATGTTTCAAGACGATGCAGGAATAGCCTAGTTCATTGTATGTGCCATATGCTTGATAGTCTTGCAAGCAGTGAATTGAACAGCAAATGATTGTGCCACTCTCCTCAACTAGATCGCCCTTAACAAACTATTCCTGTGATTCAACTTGTCAGATGTTTCAAGACGATGCAGGAATAGCCTAGTTCATTGTACGTGCCATATGCTTGATAGTCTTGCAAGCAGTGAATTGAACAGCAAATGATTGTGTCACTCTCCTCAACTAGATCGCCCTTAGCAAACTATTCCTGTGATTCAACTTGTCAGATGTTTCAAGACGATGCAGGAATAGCCTAGTTCATTGTATGTGCCATATGCTTGATAGTCTTGCAAGCAGTGAATTGAACAGCAAATGATTGTGCCACTCTCCTCAACTAGATCGCCCTTAACAAACTATTCCTGTGATTCAACTTGTCAGATGTTTCAAGACGATGCAGGAATAGCCTAGTTCATTGTACGTGCCATATGCTTGATAGTCTTGCAAGCAGTGAATTGAACAGCAAATGATTGTGTCACTCTCCTCAACTAGATCGCCCTTAGCAAACTATTCCTGTGATTCAACTTGTCAGATGTTTCAAGACGATGCAGGAATAGCCTAGTTCATTGTATGTGCCATATGCTTGATAGTCTTGCAAGCAGTGAATTGAACAGCAAATGATTGTGCCACTCTCCTCAACTAGATCGCCCTTAACAAACTATTCCTGTGATTCAACTTGTCAGATGTTTCAAGACGATGCAGGAATAGCCTAGTTCATTGTATGTGCCATATGCTTGATAGTCTTGCAAGCAGTGAATTGAACAGCAAATGATTGTGCCACTCTCCTCAACTAGATCGCCCTTAACAAACTATTCCTGTGATTCAACTTGTCAGATGTTTCAAGACGATGCAGGAATAGCCTAGTTCATTGTACGTGCCATATGCTTGATAGTCTTGCAAGCAGTGAATTGAACAGCAAATGATTGTGTCACTCTCCTCAACTAGATCGCCCTTAGCAAACTATTCCTGTGATTCAACTTGCCAGATGTTTCAAGACGATGCAGGAATAGCCTAGTTCATTGTATGTGCCATATGCTTGATAGTCTTGCAAGCAGTGAATTGAACAGCAAATGATTGTGTCACTCTCCTCAACTTGGTAAACTCGCATGTCTTCTATTGAATGTCCACGGGCGTATGTATGTACCTACAAAAAATACCTCGTCATCTTTGATGATCATAACAATTATCCTCAACAAATTCAGAATCAACTCGGACTTCATCACCACTATTCGCTCCTTGTTATACTCGATGCCTCTCAAGGTACAACTATTAGGCCTAGCTAGCACATTATGAAGCTCTACGCTACTTTGAATGGCAGTGCTCAGGAATGTCTGGGTCGTATTATCTGGCATTGTTGCTTACAGGCTCGTTTGTGAACAAACCATTTGCAGAACACGCAGCCTGAATGTACTGATGTTTAACGGACAGGGAATAAGTCACATTGATCGTGTTTTCCAGATCGTATCACGTCTTTGAAGATTCATGCTCGGACTCGAACCGCAATGACCCAACTCTCATCAATGGACCGTACATTAATATCAGTCAGTTTGGGTGGTGACGCAAATAGTGATGTTTGGCCTGACTGGGTGGTTCGCGAATGTAATCTGTGATTAGCCCGGCTGGAAGAGTATCAACATCTTGACTCACAGCAGGCGGGCAGATGATTTGCACAATGCGTATGAGATGAAGCAGCATTGTCCAAACAGAATCGCCGGTATTTTCACCAATAAGGCGCGGAATAAGCCGAATCAAAGTCCAAGTTTGAACTGCGTGAGCTAGGAATGGGCGTTTTTCATTGAAGAAGCGATTCGATTTTTCTGTCAACGAATCGATTCACCGGTTAATCGGGTGGATTGAAATCGATTCATATGACAAGATCGATTTATTCATTACATCACTAAAAAATAAGTAGAAATGAATGCACCTTTGCCTATTTGCCATTATCAAACGTTAACGTCGCTTGTGCAACCATGTTCAAGCTATAAAATAAATGTCAGTTTCTGAACGTGGAAGTTCAGATCACTTCTCTCGAGCGAGGTAGAGTGGGGGATCTTGCTGCAAACGCGCATAAACGATATTTGGTATTTGCACATGGGGAAAAAACAAGATTTAGCAGCTTTATTTGACTTGAGGCTGTCGGCTGGATACCCTACTGTAACTTGATTGGTCAATATGACGATATACATTTCAAGTTGAGTAATCTCACAAAAGTTAGCAGATTTTACTGAACAAAAGTAGAAACCATAGAATTTAAAATCATTATTCATCCTAATTTGTTATAAAAATGACATGAAATTGGTAATTATGTGTAACCAAGTGTCATAGCGTCTATTGACCTCGAGAACATTATTGAAATGATTCTCAGATGTGCGTTGTACGATGAGCGAGATGTCCATATAAAGTATAATCAAAGACTCTACAAACCTTGATCATTTGAAATGAACTTCATCCGATGTCAATGAATCTAGAAAGCCGTGACTTCGACAATGCAACATTTTTCCACTAATATTTCTATCTTTTCGATGAATAAAATACATTTATTATATCATTTTCTCCAAAACGGCTGGTCCGAATATCAAACCAAATTTTTATTCATGTATATTATTCTTGTGATTGTGTTCACATTCTGGCAAATTTGAATCATATTGAAGAGATTTTATTTATCAATTTTTCCCTCTCAGCCAAATCTCATGGGGTTTTTAGAAACTTCTAAATGATGTTTCTCAAAAATGGTCCAACCGATTAGACCGATTGGTACAAATAGGATGAATAACTTTAAAAAAAAACTATAATAATAACAAAGAAGCTGAATATTTAAATTCCAAATTATTTCAATGTCCAATCTCACAAGGTTTCATTTTAGGCTACCGTTATTCGCGCGCGGCGCGCGCCCCCAAGGACACAGAAGCTATTCGTGCGTCTGGCGCGCCCTCAGTGGCAGTGGGTTGATTCTTAATCGCGCGCCAACAGAGCGCGTCCCCAGTGACTTGAATGTTATTCGCGAACTGACCCTGCGCGCCCCCAAGAAGACAGAAGTTATTCGTGCGCTACTGGCGCGCTCCCAGTGGATCAATTCTTAATCGCGCGCTAACAGAGCGCGTCCCCAGTGACTTGAATGTTATTCGCGAACTGACCCTGCGCGCCCCCAAGGAGACAGGAGTTATTCGTGCCGGCTCACTGGCGCGCTACCAGTGGATTAATTCTTACTCCGCCGCGCTAACATGAGCGCGTCCTCCGTGACTTGAATGTTATTCGCGAACTCGACCCTGCGCGCCCCCAAGAAGACAGGAGTTATTCGTTCGCTACTGGCGCGCTCCCAGTGGATTAATTCTTAATCGCGCGCTAACCGAGCGCGTCCCCAGTGGACTTGATGTATTCGCGAACTGACCCTGCGCGCCCCCAAGGAGACAGGAGTTATTCGTGCGCTACTGGCGCGCTCCCAGTGGATTAATTCTTAATCGCGCGCTAACAGAGCGCGTCCCCAGTGACTTGAATGTTATTCGCGCGCTAACAGAGCGCGTCCCCAGTGACTTGAATGTTATTCGCGAACTGACCCTGCGCGCCCCCAAGAAGACAGAAGTTATTCGTGCGCTACTGGCGCGCTCCCAGTGGATTAATTCTTAATCGCGCGCTAACAGAGCGCGTCCCCAGTGACTTGAATGTTATTCGCGAACTGACCCTGCGCGCCCCCAAGGAGACAGAAGTTATTCGTGCGCTACTGGCGCGCTCCCAGTGGATTAATTCTTAATCGTGTGCTAACAGAGCGCGTCCCCAGTGACTTGAATGTTATTCGCGAACTGACCCTGCGCGCCCCCAAGGAGACAGGAGTTATTCGTGCGATGGCGCGCTCCCGGGATTATTTTTAATCGGCGCTAACAGAGCGCGTCCCCCCGTGCTTGAAAGTTATTGCAAAGGGCCCTGCGCGCCCCCAAGGAGAAGGAGTTTTCGTGCGCTACTGGGGGCTCCCCTGGGTTAATTCTTAAACGCGCGCTAACAGAGCGCGTCCCCCGTGACTTGAATGTTATGCGCCTAACAAGGCGTCCCCCGTACTTGAATTTTTCGCGAATGACCCGCGCGCCCCCCAAAAAGAAAAGTTTTTTCGGGCGCTTGGCGCGCTCCCCGTGGAAATTAATCTTAATCGCGCGCTAAAAAGCGGTCCCCCCTGACTTTAATGTTATTCGCGAATGACCCTGCGCGCCCCAAAGGGGAAGGGGTTATTGTGCGTACTGGCGCGCCCCAGGGATTTAATTTTAAACGTGGCTAACGAGCGGTCCCCAGTACTGTTTTTTGCGAAACCCCGCGCGCCCCAAGAAAAGGAGTTATTCGTGCCCTATCTGGCGCGCTCCCAGTGGATTAATTCTTAATCGTGCGCTAACAGAGCGCGTCCCCAGTGACTTGAATGTTATTCGCGAACTGACCCTGCGCGCCCCCAAGGAGACAGGAGTTATTCGTGCGCTACTGGCGCGTCCCCAGTGGCCTAGTGCTTAATCGCGCGCCACCAGTAGCGTGAATGTTATTCGCGCGCTAATGACATAACCTCATTTTCTTATACACGATTTAGCTGATCAAGTAGTAGTAGTAGTAGTAGTATTTATCTTTATTTAGCATTAGCTATAATTCATACATTGAACTTGATCACCTTTCCGCCCTAGAATGTGGTGATTTGCTCGATACCGGGTCGGTATACCGGGCGACACCAACCCGACCCACCGTACCCTAACCTTGATCACCTTTCCGCCCTAGGATGTGGTGATGTGCTCGATACCGGGTCGGTATACCGGGCGACACCAATCTGACCCACCCTAACCCTAACCCTGATCACCTTCCGCCCTAGAATGTGGTGATTTGCTCGATACGGGTCGGTATACCGGGCGACACCAACCTGACCTACCTAACCCTAACCTTGATCACCTTTCCGCCCTAGAATGTGGTGATGTGCTCGATACCGGGTCGGTATACCGGGCGACACCAACCCGACCTACCTAACCCTAACCTTGATCACCTTTCCGCCCTAGAATGTGGTGATTTGCTCGATACCGGGTCGGTATACCGGGCGACACCAACCTGACCTACCTAACCCTAACCTTGATCACCTTTCCGCCCTAGAATGTGGTGATGTGCTCGATACCGGGTCGGTATACCGGGCGACACCAACCCGACCTACCTAACCCTAACCTTGATCACCAATGCCGCGCGAATAAGAAACAGCCACTTGCGGGCGCGCTCTGTCTCCGCCGCGCGAATAAGGAATAGACTCTTGAGCGCGCGCTCTGTTGCCGCGCGAATAAGAAACGGCCACTTGCGGGCGCGCTCTGTCTCCGCCGCGCGGATAAGGAATAGACGCTTGGGTGCGCGCTCTGTTGCCGCGCTAATAAGGAATATACCCTTGGGCGCGCGCTCTGTTGCCGCGCGAATAAGGAATAGACGTTTGGGGGCGCGCTGAGCGCGCGAATAACGACTTCGTTCATTTTATACTTTGAGAAATAAGAATTAAGAACATCATAATATAATTTCAATTATTTAATTGAGAAACGAATTCAATTGTGATTAATTGAATTTCCTTCAGCTGTAATTTCGCTTCCAACTATTTCCATTTTCAGCGAAGTATTTAATAATTAGAGAAAGCAACCTTGTCGGCGGCTTACCTTAATCTTCGAGCCGCATCCCTCCACATCACAAGTGGATTCATTTGTCAGCTTATTGAATTTGAAAAAATCACGAATTAAATTCACTTTTGGTCTTCCCATTGTTTTGAATTGATGAATAAAAGTTGGAGTATTCACAAAACTATTTACATCTTCTTCAATTTATTTACACATCATTATTTACACTTATTAACACATTTTCATAGACAAAAGCAGATTTGCAAACTACAATTTCACTAACAGAATGAAAGTAAAGACGTAGGCCTATTGAGAGAGCAGAATCAAATTTAAAACACTCGAAGGTATAATGTCTAATATCCACTTCATCCACTTTTTATTCAGCACTCGAGTGCAACAATCACATGCGAACAGCATGAGAAAAGAACCACAACTGAAGACACATCAGTTTAGGAAACAGTGCGGCTACCTAGACTCCAATCTGTAGTTACAATCAAGCAGCAAGTACCAACCCTTCCCGTATTTTGTGAGGTATGACATTATTCATGTTTTCCACGAATTTAACCAAACGTCAAATAAAATATAACGGTATTGTATTGGTATTGCAGTCCGCCGTACAGGAATACGAGTTGAAACACAAAAAGTCGTAGGTCGAGAATGTATTCGTTTGGTGAAAAGATAATCTCTCCATTATGAATCTTGTATGGAATTTCCAGCATTCAATAACCTCACAGGTGCACTTAGACACGTGTTCGAGAGCGGTATTACAGACAGGTTTAGTGTTGGCGAAGTTCTTTTGAAACCATCCCTGTTCCACCATACCCATCACACGTCGCAACCGCTCGGCGGTTTTGAGCTCACCCCGTAATGTCGAGTTTTACTACCAGATTTATCTACATATAATAACAGAGAATGAAATTACTTATTGAATAATCTATTCGACTAGAATAAAAAATTCTGATGAAAAAAAATATATATCGATTCCAATTTCGATTTTACTTCGGACAATCTCAGAATAATAATTTCGATTTCGATTCCAGTTCTCATGAACGTGGATTAAAAATTTTGATTTCGATTCCACTTCCACAATAATATCAATTAATTTCGATTTCGATTTCACTTCGAGTCCCTGGTAAAAATCTAAGGATATTTCAAAAGATGATATTTCAGGAATAAGTGTCGAGTAACAAAAGTAACTAAGCTTTTGATACTAGAAAGAAACAAATACAGTGGTGGCTTACCCTTCACATGGCAAAGTGGGCCACATTCTCGTGACATATCCTAGATTCCGCCTCCTCTTGCGTGAATCTATATTCATTCTGTGTGTCACTGGCACGGTGGGTTGCACCCACTGGCGGCTGCTGCTGGTAGGGCATCCTTGTTTGTCGCTGAAACCTTGGTGGTCAGCTGACTGGCTCACAAGAGAGAATGTCTCTCTCTCCGTTGTTTCCACATTTTCTTCTGAACAAATGTATAATTGTTGGACCTGATGGTAATATTCAACATATTTGAAAGTAATCAACATTCAAACGTTTTCCTGGGTATCGTTATCCAATGTATGAAATCTCTTGAATAACGAACAAACTGCTTGATATGGAGAGCGTTTCACAGACCACAATGACATGATTAATCTATAACACGCTTCTTCATAATAATCAATCACCAGTTGCATGGCCTCTTCGCTAGCAGCCAAGCTGGCTTTCTGCTTGTTTATGAACGAAGCTCTGTTCCTAATTTGTTGATTCTTGCGCTCTATCTGCGATGACTTTTCGTGAACCTTGTCATCCGTGCTTTTTCCAATGCTTTCACACACAAAATCTTTCTCATAGCGTTTGTTAACAAACTCTGCCCGTACTGAGGCTTTCCTGTTTTTTTTTCTTCAGTATCTGCTCTTCAGCCTTATTAAAGAATGTTTCAAGCTCTTCCTTGCTGTCTGAAAAGAAATTAATATGAACATTCATGGTGTCAGGACATAAATAGCAAAATAGCAATATCATGCAATAGATTCATTGATTTTTTTATTTTAACTGTCATTTCTACAGTTCTACATAAAAATATATATATATATATATATATATATATATATATATATATATATATATATATATATATATATATATATTCATACCATATTGCCTACTTTTATCCTTAGCCTTGATAGGGGAACAATGATTGTGTATCAAGTTTCGATGTTATTAGGAATAAAAAAAAAAAATCTCAGTTCCCTCTTAACTACAAAAATAATTCTTGAAATGTTACATTATTAAAAAACATCACCTCTCACTATCATTTGGATTATTTCTTCATTTTACATGAGGGTATTAGTATCGTTTGAATGCCATTCAAATCAAAAGTAGCCTCTAATTAAATTCAGAAGTAGCAGCCTTACCTCCAATTTTCATAATTTTTCCAACGCAGGTCACCTCTTCACTGTCGCTCTTCCGCCACAAAAACGAGGAAACTTTCAATTCCTGAACTAAATGTTCACCCACGATTGTTTTACTCCTAACAACAGAAGACTCGTGGCCATCGTTGATCCAGCATGCCAGCACCCAGGAGGGCATGTGGTTCGCCATTGGGCTACACAACGCCATTCTATCTTCATGAGTCATGTCTAGAGCAGTCAGTGCGAAGGAGCTGAGTGAACTGTGAAGGGTAGGTATACAAGCAAACCAACCCTCATGGGTAACGGATATTTCATGGCTCCCCTCCCCTCCCCCCATCCCCGCTCATACCACCTTGCAGCAGAGGAACCAACAATAAGAGAAATGCAAACGTTCAAGAAAAATAAGATTATGTTTTCAACGTTGAAAACACGACCGCAGAAACTGACTGTGATATTGCAGTCAGTTTCTGTAATATTTGTTATTCATCGATGTTTCAATGTTTCAATGGTATATATTGAACATTTGAAATGAGAAAAACAAGTTATAAATACTGAGAAAATTATGGAAAAACTAGTTGGAAAATACGTTACATAAAACGAAACTCGTAGAGAATTGCCATGACGACGAGTACAATTCACACATCGGTTGCGTGAAGTCTTCTCTGACAGATACACTAAATGTCATCAGCACACATAGAACCGTTTTGTTTCAAATGAATAGTTTCTGTTAGCTTGATTTACAACAAAGAATGGCGTGACTAGGCATGGTTGAGGTCATCAGTGGCGCGTTTAGCTTTTAAAGCCCCCTTGATAAATGTACGAGTGCTTTCCGGCATCGGTTGATATTTTACATTTTCAAAATTTAAGGAATGATTATGCGATGCAATGCACTCTACAGAGACCTCAGCACTATCTATAGCAGCAGCAACAAGCATGCGAGCAGGACAGTTTACATTGGGAACACGTCCTTTACTCCACTTTTCAGAGGTTCGCTTGACAGAACCTTTTTGTTTGTGGTTTACCTGTCATTGAGTCAAATTGACATGTGTAGTAAAAGTGATGTACAGGTTGCAAACCCTGGTGAAGTTTACTTGATGAAGTAGAAAAGTATGAATATTTTGAAAGTTCCTCCTGTTCTTTCCACTTCAAGAATGAACCCATATTTTCAAATTCTAAGTTCAAAATGTCTATTTCATAATCATGGTAATCTTTAAGGTGCTTCACCATCATGGTCCTGTGGAGAATTCCATCGCACAATCACCATAAATACACGCTGTCTTAGCTAAAACATTCTGTCCACATTTTTTCAGATGCTTACTAAAGCTCTGCTTAGTTTGGTAAATATTTGAGCACTTATGACACGTTCGTGGGTACATAGTCTCCACTACAGGTCCACCACCATTAGTGTCTACTATTTTTATTGACGTTACTTTCTTATTAGACTCCTGATCATTTGAAATACATGTTGAAGAAACACATGCGATAATATGTTCGAGTTTTGAGCAGGCCCTAGTGGGAGTGGGACGAGGTGTCGGTACTTTATTAGTCTTGGTCTTGGAAAAGAGAGTCTCTGCTGAGGCAGGCTTGGATGAGGTAAGCTCGGTCAAGTGAGATTTGATCGAGGAAGTTTTGGCGGCGGCAGGCCCAATTAGAGCAGGCTTGATCGGGATAGGCTGGGTCAAGAGACGCTTGACTGGACCAGGTTGTGCTGAGACAGGCTTGGCTGAGGCAGGCTCGGTGGGGATAGGCTTCGTCAAGAGAAGCTTGACTGGGCCAGGTTGGGCGGAAGCAGGCTTGGCGGAGGCAGGCTCGGTGGGGATAGGCTTCGTCAAGAGGAGCTTGACTGGACCAGGTTGGGCGGAAGCAGGTTTGGCGGAAGCAGGCTTGGCTGAGGCAGGCTTGGCTGAGGCAGGCTCGGTGGGGACAGGCTTCGTCAAGAGAAGCTTGACTGGGCCAGGTTGGGCGGAAGCAGGTTTGGCGGAAGCAGGCTTGGTTGAGGCAGGCTCGGTGGGGACAGGCTTCGTCAAGAGAAGCTCGACTGGGCCAGGTTGGGCGGAAGCAGGTTTGACGGAAGCAGGCTTGGCTGAGGCAGGCTCGGTGGGGATAGGCTTCGTCAAGAGAAGCTTGACTGGACCAGGTTGGGCGGAAGCAGGCTTGGCTGAGGCAGGCTTGGCTGAGGCAGGCTCGGTGGGGATAGGCTTCGTCAAGAGAAGCTTGACTGGACCAGGTTGGGCGGAAGCAGGCTTGGCTGAGGCAGGCTTGGCTGAGGCAGGCTCGGTGGGGACAGGCTTCGTCAAGAGAAGCTCGACTGGGTCAGGTTTGGCGGAAGCAGGTTTGGCGGAAGCAGGCTTGGCTGAGGCAGGCTCGGTGGGGACAGGCTTCGTCAAGAGAAGCTCGACTGGGCCAGGATGGGCGGAAGCAGGTTTGGCGGAAGCAGGCTTGGCTGAGGCAGGCTCGGTGGGGACAGGCTTCGTCAAGAGAAGCTTGACTGGACCAGGTTGGGCGGAAGCAGGTTTGGCGGAAGCAGGCTTGGCTGAGGCAGGCTCGGTGGGGACAGGCTTCGTCAAGAGGAGCTTGACTGGACCAGGTAGGCGGAAGCTGGCTTGGCTGAGGCAGGCTTGGCTGAAGCAGGCTCGGCTGAAGCAGGCTCGGTGGAGATAGGCTTCGTCAAGAGATGCTTGACTGGGCCAGGTTTGGCGGAAGCAGGCTTGGCTGAGGCGGGCTTCGTCAAGAGAAGCTTGACTGGGCCAGGTTGGGTGGAAGCAGGTTTGGCGGAAGCAGGCTTGGCTGAAGCAGGCTCGGCTGAAGCAGGCTCGGCTGAAGCAGGCTCGGTGGGGATAGGCTTCGTCAAGAGATGCTTGACTGGGCCAGGTTTGGCGGAAGCAGGCTTGGCTAAGGCAGGCTTGGCTGAGGCAGGCTCGGTGGGGATAGGTTTCGTCAAGAGGAGCTTGACTGGGCCAGGTTTGGCGGAAGCAGGCTTGGCTGATGCAGGCTTGGCTGAGGCAGGATCGGTGGGGATAGGCTTCGTCAAGAGGAGCTTGACTGGGCCAGGTTTGGCGGAAGCAGGCTTGGTGGGGACAGGCTTCGTCAAGAGAAGCTTGACTGGACCAGGTTTGGCGTAAGTAGATTTGGCGGAAGCAGGCTTGGCTGAAGCAGGCTCGGTGGGGATAGGCTTCGTCAAGAGAAGCTTGACTGGGCCAGGTTGGGCGGAAGCTGGCTTGGCTGAGGCAGGCTTGGCTGAGGCAGGCTCGGTGGGGACAGGCTTCGTCAAGAGAAGCTTGACTGGGCCAGGTTTGGTGGAAGCAGGTTTGGCGGAAGCAGGCTTGGCTGAGGCAGTAGAGAGAACTTGATAATTATTATTAAGACAAGTCATAAATGTGTTACTCTTTTAATCTCACAAATCACTCTGTCTAACAACAATCTCTTACAACAATACTCTCATCATGCCATTGTCTTTTCCACTGCCTACTTGATTAGTAGACAGTATTACCAACATGTTACATATATTACATCCTCCCACATTAGATCGGAGATTCACAAGTCTCTTAAACAAAATATAGTGTTAACATATTGAGAATAAACACTCAAGAGATAAATGAAATACCTATGATAAACTTCCAAGAAATCTGCGTAGCTTCCAATAAATTATCTCCGGCCTGGCAATTCTGGTTCAAGGCGGGTACCAGACAAACCCCCGTCAATGTCTACCCAAGACTTGGGCACATAGTCGGCGCTGGCCCCGTCGTGTCCTCCACTCCTAAGATGTAGTAAACCACACCTGCAAACAGTGTGCTAGCAGTACCTTGACTCAGTCGTACGGACAAACCCCCGTCAATGTCTACCCAAGACATGGGCACATAGTCGGCGCTGGCCCCGTCGTGTCCTCCACTCCTAAGATGTAGTAAACCACACCTGCACCGTGTGCTAGCAGTATCTTGACTCAGTCGTACAGACAAACCCCCGTCAATGTCTACCCAGGACTTGGGCACATAGTCGGCGCTGGCCCCGTCGTGTCCTCCACTCCTAAGATGTAGTAAACCACACCTGCAAACAGTGTGTTAGCAGTATCTTGACTCAGTCGTACGGACAAACCCCCGTCAATGTCTACCCAAGACTTGGGCACATAGTCGGCGCTGGCCCCGTCGTGTCCTCCACTCCTAAGATGTAGTAAACCACACCTGCAAACAGTGTGTTAGCAGTATCTTGACTCAGTCGTACGGACAAACCCCCGTCAATGTCTACCCAAGACTTGGGCACATAGTCGGCGCTGGCCCCGTCGTGTCCTCCACTCCTAAGATGTAGTAAACCACACCTGCAAACAGTGTGCTAGCAGTATCTTGACTCAGTCGTACGGACAAGCCCCCGTCAATGTCTACCCAAGACTTGGGCACATAGTCGGCGCTGGCCCCGTCGTGTCCTCCACTCCTAAGATGTAGTAAACCACACCTGCAAACAGTGTGCTAGCAGTATCTTGACTCAGTCGCACGGACAAACCCCCGTCAATGTCTACCCAAGACTTGGGAATGATACATTGTCAAAAAGCGGAGAACGAAATGTATTGCATTTTTCAGTCACTTATAGACATAAGTATAGCCTTCATGAATAATCCACAATAAAATAAATGTACAATAACTTGTCAACACGAATTGGACGTATAAAATATTGTACATAGATTGTACAGGCTACAAATTGTACACTTCGACGTCATTGGGGAAGGTGGCGATGTACTCAACACACTCACTTACTGGCGTATAAATACAGTTTGATAATTCTAGCAAATTACTTGTAATACATGTTCCGGTTCCTACGCAGGTCTTGATGTAGAAACTGGTGACATTGCCAAACTTGGCTGCATCAACATTGAACACCTTGATCACTGCCAAATATTGCAGATGCAAGTTATACCTTATCTCTACAATTGCTTTTATTCTGCCGAAAGTACCGTCGGAGGCTCTGACGTATGAATCGTCTGATTCTCCAGCTCTGTTCTAGTCACATGTATCAAATTGCTTGTTTCTATCTTTAGCACCCTGAGTCACTTCTGCGTTTTCTACGGGTAGCAAGCTCACGAGTTGATTGGCGATCCTTTCCCCAAAGGAGTAATTTGGGTGTCGGAGAGAAATGCCCTTCCTTGTAGGCGGTTGCAAAGTGATTCTATTTGGGGATTGATTCGATTGAGACTGTCTTGAAGTGAAGTGATGCTATTATTAATCAGTATTTTTTTAGCTATTTGTTCATGTACTCCTTTGGGTCCATTGATTAATTTCTGCAGAGAGTGAATACCAGCTTCAAAAGGAAACGCAGATGTTGCCCATAAGGGGCCGCTCATTCTCACAGATCGAGCCAGATGGGTCATAAGGTGAATGTTGAATGTCATGGACTCCTCCATATAGAGAATGTCCATGTGTGTGACGAAATCAAACAACATATTCTCGGCTGCGGCTTCGTTTTCCAATGAGATGTGCGTTTGTAATAGAATGTATATGGCATTGCAGACGAGGGCGAGGTGTTGTAAGTAGGCTGGTGGCATATTAACTCCGGAGAGACAAGGCAGACTGTAGAACAAAAGCCACATCCTCCACTCTGTTGCCTTCCAGTCTGCCTTATCCTTCAGACTGCGAGGTGGACGGTGAACTCATTTCGGAGGAAGAATTTTTTCAAGTCTGGCTTCTATGACAGCCCTTGTCCTGGGTCTGCCGATGTAGTAGTCCATCTGAGGAGTCTTTGTCCAAATATCGACAAGTTGTCGAGCTACACCCTGGAGGACCGAGTGCATGTAATCGGGCGCAAATCCCCATACAACGTCAAAGAAAGGCAATTTCAACAATGGCGATTTTCCTTTAATCCCCTTTATTTTCCCCATGCTTCACTCTGCTTCCTCCATGTCTCGCCGTGTGCCGTGATCGTTGCGGTCGTTATAATGTGGTACATCTGGTCTTGCCACCGAATCCACAGCGTAACAGAATGGCAAGAATCTTGACGTGATAACCTCTGCTCCCATCCTCCATTTGACACCTTGAGTATGTAAGCGTTCGGCTTGGGTCACATGAAAACACTCATGAGAGGCTCACAACTTCCAAACCAAATACCAACCAATATCGGGTTTTGGAAACGAGTTTTTGGAGGTAGCTCATTAACACACATTTGGATAGGCCACACAGTGTTTCGCGAAGATTTGAAGATAGCAGCCCCGTCAGTGTTGAAGTTATGAGTGAAGTTTCTTTCACCCAAAACTATGCCGGATTCCTCTTCTAGACGCTTGTAAGTAGTTGAGTCACAAATATCTTTGATTACCTCATTCTGATTGTTCACATTACCCCTTAATTGTTCTCGTATCTTCCGCCTTTCCAAAAACTGCTGTAGTTGTGACGCCACATCGAACATTGAACGACACCAAACGATTGTCAGTACACTGTTCGCACAAAACTGTTCTTCCTTTCTTCAGCGTTGAAAGTTTACCCTCGACAATTAACACTGTCTTTTTGCAAATACTGCAGAAGAAGTGGTAAGACGCATTGTTTGAAGAGTGTCTGAAAAGTGCATTGGTCAAATGTCTAGAAGGTGCCATAACTTCCCGCCCCATCAGCGTATTCACTAAAACTATCAAGTCATACATAGCGGTGTCATTAAGGTTACGACGAGAAACGAATGACAGAATGAGAATTAGAATTTCTCCCTTTGTAATTCCCCTCTCGTTCACTGGAGTTTGTACATCTTCTGGGAAGACGTCACCCACATTGTCATTATCAGGGGGCTCTTCGTCAGACGGCTCGTCGTCGGATGGCCTGTTGCTGGAGGGCTCGTCGTCGGATGGCCTGTTGCTGGAGGGCTCGTCGTCGGACGGCTCGTCGTCAGACTGCTCGTCGTCGGACGGCTCGTCGTCGGGTGGCTCGCCATTGTTCGAGGGTTCATCATTGTGGGTGATTTAATTATACATGTATAAATATTTTATTTCACTGGCCAATCTAGGCCCATACAGAAAAATATGACTCAATAATTAATATCACAAAATGACTGCACTTTTGAAAGCCTCTATACATTGTTCCTAATTAATAATTATGCTTCTTTCATGGAACAAAGTACTGTACCAGCAATCAGAACTCTAGCAACGCGGCAAACTGGTGCAAACTAGCTAATTACCGTAGTCAGTATCAGTTGGGAAGCACGCTTGTGACGTCACTTGACAGAAGCTCCATTCGATCGACAACTTGGACACTTTAAATACATTAATTTCCAAACTTGTTCATTTATTTCGATGATGATTGTTTGGGTAGCGAACCCAGCAACAGCATGTTTACAAAAACAGGCGCCAAACTATGAGGGAATTGAGTCCACGTTTTGATGTACGTCTAAATACCGGTATACTAGTTTCTAATGCTGCTCAATGCCTTCTCAAATGTCTTAGGCGGTGCATGCACGGTACTTATAAAAATAGAGATACCATTTTTTTTCTTCATCACGAACGAGTGTATTTGAATAAAAAGTATATCAAACCCAAGATAATTTCATGCTCTCTAATTAATATGACATTCTTTTTCTGTGAATTCAATCAGTTCTAAGATAATACGTCAATAATATTTATAATATTTATTGATATTTATTGGCACATCATCTTAAAACTGGATTAATTAACAAAAATAGAATGTCATGATAATTAAAGAGCATAAAATGATCTTGGTTGTGATATACTTGTTTTTTCAAATACACTTGTTCGTGATGAAGAAAAAAAATAGTAGAGATGAATTTCTCTATTTTTATAAACCCCGTGCGTGCACCCCCTTAACAGATTGAGCTAGTAATTCCAATAGTCAGAACAGAGCCCTTTTTCTCACCCAGGCTACGCTAGTTGCTTTGTAAACAAGTCGCGAAGAACAGATCCATCAGTTTCGCTAGCTACAGGCAGTTGTAGATCACAAGACATCGAGTGGCACGATACAAACAACCTGTTGTGGAAGCTAACAGTTATTACAGTTGCTCAGTGCAACAGTTCAGTCAGTAATGTCAACTGCTGCGATTATTGTCACTGCGGATGCCGCTTGTTCAACACATCGAGTGGCACGATACAAACAACCTGTTGTGGAAGCTAACAGTTATTACAGTTGCTCAGTGCAACAGTTCAGTCAGTAATGTCAACTGCTGCGATTATTGTCACTGCGGATGCCGCTTGTTCAAGACATCGAGTGGCACGATACAAACAACCTGTTGTGGAAGCTAACAAGTATTACAGTTGCTCAGTGCAACAGGTCAGTCAGTAATGTCAACTGCTGCGATTATTATCACTGCGGATGCCGCTTGTTCAAGACATCGAGTGGCACGATACAAACAACCTGTTGTGGAAGCTAACAAGTATTACAGTTGCTCAGTGCAACAGTTCAGTCAGTAATTTCAACTGCTGCGATTATTATCACTGCGGATGCCGCTTGTTCAACACATCGAGTGGCACGATACAAACAACCTGTTGTGGAAGCTAACAGTTATTACAGTTGCTCAGTGCAACAGTTCAGTCAGTAATTTCAACTGCTGCGATTATTGTCACTGCGGATGCCGCTTGTTCAAGACATCGAGTGGCACGATACAAACAACCTGTTGTGGAAGCTAACAAGTATTACAGTTGCTCAGTGCAACAGTTCAGTCAGTAATGTCAACTGCTGCGATTATTGTCACTGCGGATGCCGCTGACACTGACAATCAATCACGTGGACAGTCGCGACTCGACTCTTACCTGACCCTGGCACCATGTTGTCGCCACACTGGACATGTAGAGCAGCTGTTCCACACGCTTCAACTTACTCTTCAACTGTATTAACTCAACGCATGAGTTCATTAAGTTGAACTGTCTAATGGTGACATCGAACAATAGCGGTTTCCCTTCAACATGAAAAACAAGTTTAGCTCACCTTTTATGTTTTATTTTCCTTCATGATTTGAAATAAATGAACTACTCAGTAGCCGAATCTTGCTCGTTTTGCTTCGCTGGCTTTTGATCATTCCCAATGATCAATTCATTCACTGATTTTATGATTAAATTAGAGAGAAAAATATATTTTGAGCTATTAAAAATATCAAGCTTATTTTAAAATCATCGGAATTAATTTCAGTATTTCCATAAATAATCTACTTTTGTTCTTGTTGAATGATATTAACAGTGAATTTTGTGTCATATTCAACATGTAACAATGGTCGAATGCATAGAATGCCAATCTGGTAATATTGATGTCTGTGTCAAATTTACGTGGGGTGAATACATTTTAAATTGAGTGTATACTAATGTAAACTAGGCAAACGCAGAATGTGCGTTGTACGATGAGCGAGATGTCTATATAAAGTATAATCGAACGGCTGGTCCGAATTTCAAACCAAATTCTTATTCATGTATATTATTCTTGTGTTCACATTTGAGGAAAATTTGAATCATATTGGAGAGATTTTATTTTTAATTTTTTTTTCGCCCAGACAAATCTTATGGGGTTTTCAGAAATTTCTAAATGATCTTAATGATGTTTCTCAAAAATGGTCCAACCGATTAGACCTCAAAACTATACAGCTCTAAGTTGGATAAGTTTGCATATAAAAAAAAAGTTTCATGTCGATTGGTCAAACCCTGCGACCTGTGCAGTGTTTACGAACAAACAAACGAACAAAAAACAAAAAAAAGCACAGACAAAGCTCCGTAAGACTTGAGTGAAAATCTTCGCTACGCTCATCTAATCAGGCTCAGGCTCAATATTAAAGTAATCTAAATACTCACATTGGTGTTATCACTGTCACTCTCTACACGGGTAATACAGGGTTCACTGTTCTTGAGCTGTTCTGAAGACCCATCTGGTTGCCAGGTTGTTCTAGGCCTGGTGATAAGCTGGTATTCGGTAATCGTCGTAGTTCATATCTGGCCGTCCCACACTTCGAGTTGACAGCGTCGTGCTCAGCTCCTCGAAGCGTTTTCCCTCCTTGCCCAAGTTGGTCTGGAAAGAGTTTGCGCATACTGAAAACAAAAACATTTGTTGTAGGTTCTAAACAGTTTTCAGACCCGGTTCCACACGGTCTTGCGTACAACTAGGCCTGCGCTTCCCTTGGTTCAATCTGAAAGTTATTTCAGTTATTCCCTGTTTTGCCTCGAGGGTAAAATATTCTAATTTCCGGAGTCAAGTCGAGATAATTATATTTTTAGCTATTTGATTACAAAAGTGCAACCACAATGCAGTTGTAAAATCTTTGAGCCTGTGGTATATTTACTAACTTATCAAAGGTGTGCGTCGTTGGAAAGATCATAATCACGATACGTGGCCATATAGACTCATTGACAACTGGCAAAGCAAATATCACATTGCTTATTGATTAGTTACAATAGTACTCGAAAAACTTGAGCACTCCGTGATCTGACAGTGAAAATCATGCCCACTGGAGAATAGCAAACTTACAGGCTCATAATAATGATATAAAATATTACAGTACCGTATTGTATTTATAAATACAATTTGTATTTGCACATGTAACATCAACATATCTCTCATTTAAATGATTTCTGGTAATTTCCATTCATTTTAATTTTTTTTTTTTTTTAATAACATCGAAACTTGATACAGAATCATTGTTCCCCTATTAAGGCTGAGGATGAGAGTAGGATCGTTTGGACGGGGCACCACAAGGGCGATCTAACCACCCCATTTTATTATTATTTTAAATTAAAGCAATGAACTTTGACACCAGGTCTACGCTGTCTGTGACCACACATCTTCGCCGCAGATAAAAGTCTTCAGTGGTCGAAAGTCCGGAACACAATATAAACTGTTTTTGCGATATATCCGGACACTACCAACATTGATATTAGGAATAGTCCAACCACACGAATGTTGATATCTTTCACTTTGAACTAAGTCTCTTAGGCAATGTTCACTTTTTCCAATGACAGCAGGTGCAAAGTTCATCATTATACAAAGGATACAAACAGGAGTGACAGCCCTCGATATAACTGGGCCTATCACTCTACTAATTAAAGGTCGTGGCCAATTAGTACTTCATCCAAGCATTCACTTCGAGGACTGTGGGAAACCACGAAGAACCACGTCAGGACGGATCAAGTGTTTGTTGGTCTTGAAAAAATACATTTTTTTCTTCCAACTTATATTCTTCTCGTCTGTTCTTGTTTTCTTCGTTTCTTGAGACATTGATAGTGTTGTGATGACATGGATGCAAGGAAAACCAAGTGGCAGTGGAAAGTCTCGATACCCCATAGCCCTCTTGACATTGATGATATCCTGATGGCCGTGCACAAAAACAATCTGCCAAGGTTCCTGTATTCTTTTGAGTGATTCTCAAACTTTTGGGACCCAAATATCTTGAAAATCCTAGAAATAATGAATGTGCTTACATAAATCTATTCTAAAATACAATATATTGAAACGTTGATATCGAAACCACTTCTCAAAGTTTTAATATGACCAATATGACAATATTTACAGAATCCTTGTCGCTTTATATTGTTACCACGCCTAGCTGTGTTGACATGTCGCTCACGACAATCAAGATTACCCTCTGAAGTATATAACTTGAGAAACAAATGTCGCGTACGACATATTGCCTTTCTACCATCGATATATATAATAGCAATGTGCATTAAATATTTCAGTTACAGATCGTTTGAAACACTGAATATTATCCATCACTATTTTAAGAAATGAAATCAATAAATACTGATAACCTATTTTCAAACTTACTGAAAATTGCGTCTAGGATGTTTTGGGGAAGAGCGTTGTTCTTGCCCCTAACTCCTCGCGCACACGAGTTCGCCGAAGGCTCCGTACAGAATAATGCCTCCAAAAGGAGCCGCACCACAATGTCTCGCTGTTGACCCGAGTGGTCGCCTTCTGCCCCAGCGTGATATTAACGTTGCTTCCAGGAGCAATTTCAATCAGAATAGAATAATATAGGGCCTAGTATATTCGATAACCTATGGGCAAACAATTACTGTACCAGTAGGCCTACATAAGCGTACATTTATCAATGCAATTATTATACACCTAGGCCATACATTGATAAATATACAAATATTTCTTCATGAATGCAGGGTAACAATGTAGCAAGGCATACAATAGAAAGTAGATGTCATAATTTTAAAATGTGATATTTAAAAGGTCTCTGCCAGAAATGACCATGACATTTCTCACTTTCCTCAGTAATAATATCGACCTTTAGAACCGCCCTTAGAACCACTCATCACTGCGGCGCCGTCATAGCTTTGAGCGATCAATTTTTCGTTTTTATCAGATAATAATGGATCTAACTGTGCCAGAATACAAGTAGAGATGTTTTCGGCGTTTTGTCCGTCAGGAATAAAAAATCCCCAAAACCTCTCTACAGCCTTACCTGCCATTTCGTACCGGAAAATCAGAGCCATTTGCATGTATTCAGACACGTCGGTCGTCTCGTCAGCCATGACTGCTATATAATTGCAACTATTTATTTCACGAGTTATCTGTTCTCGACACACTTCTAGCATACAGTCCAACAATTCATTTTGTCTGGTCTTCGATGTGCCTTTGAAAACCGTTGCAGTCTCAATGCTCTTTCATGGCAGAATCTAACTCGCATACAAAGTCTACTAAACCTCGAAATATGCCTGGATTCTCGGAAGTAGCCGATTCATCATGACCTCGTAACGCAAGTCCAGAGGCACCGCAGAAACGAACACAGTCTACCAACTTTGATAAAATATGTCGATTTTTGTCGATGGTTGTCCGGATTGACACGATTCTTTGTACGTCTCTTTCTTCATACAGCTCTTTCTTCGTACATCTCATTTTTTGTTACCGCCCATAGCCCGCTCCTATCAGCCAATGAAATACTTGCACTTGTCCCCTTTCGGTTCACTAGTGCTGCACTCTAGGAGAAATCTGTTGCACTGTCCTACGACCAAACTTACTTTTCTACTAATAAGAGAGCTCTGATATTTGAATAAGCGGAATGGTGGGAATTTCCCAATTCATATGAAATAATAGCATTTATTTTAAAAAGAAAACAAAGTCGTTTGTTATGTGAAATGGTTTACATTGCTTGAGAAGGGATTAAGAATAACCTACTCATCTAGCTGAAATTGATTGTATTTTGGATGTATATTTATTTGAATAGTAGGCCTGTATATTTACCGCATATAGCCCGCTCCTCTCAGCCAATAAAATACTTGCGCTTGTCCAACGTTCAAGTAGTCGTCTAGTGGCTACATAATAATACTACCCTTATATCCAAAAAGATTCTACAGCTGGGCCATAAAAGATAATACGCCCTCTTCAACCAATATATACACATAATGATTTCATTTTGAAACCCTTGCAGGTACAAATCAACTGCTGACACTTTTCGTTAGCCGTAATCTTAAGATGTAGTTTTTTTTACAAAACCGTATATTTTTGGATGAAATATAAATAATCAGATTTCACCTGTGTTGAAACATTTTGAATAACAGTCATGAAATCGGAATTGGCAAAGATATAAAACAAATAATATGAAATGAGAATAAATAAATAAACCTGAAACTTCCAGCAAGCGTAATCCACCCCGTTGTTGGACTCAAAGACATATCCTCACTTTGCCTTCACCATATAGGAGAGCATGAAAGGGGTTTTTACCTGTTTTTTTATTTTTTGTTAATCAAAATGAGTATCTCGTTCTCATTACAAAATAATTGAAGAGAATGATATAATAATCGAAACCATTTTTCAGTTGATTCAAAATCCACTTTTATTCTTTTATTTCATCAATATAAACCATGATCAAACAGCATGAAGAACACATGAAATGTGATGACTCACAAACAAAACATGAAGAAATGTTGGGAAAGTATGCATTAAAGCACTTTTATAATTCATCGCTCTTATAGAAATTGAAATATTCAAATGTACCTCGATCACTATGATAATAAATTTAGCACTTATTTTCAATGTTTTTGTTCTCTATTTGAATTACTTTCAACTCGCACACAATTGAATACTAAATTCTCGAGCGGGCGTATGTTATTTGTATCGGTTTTTTACAATATTTGTGATTGTTATATTTTGAAAATCCATTTCTACATACTGATTATTGCGTGGAGACTATTATGCGTATTTGCGTATCTTTGCTGCTCTTTCGGTAGATACATTGTGTCACTGTTACATTTTATTGGAGTGTATTATACGAATGATGTATTCAGTGCATATGGTAACTGTATTTCTTGTCAAACCAGTCATGTTTTGTACAAAACAATGTTTCACTACAGAGCAGAATAGATACAAATGTGCAAATGTTCAAATGAAATGAAATTCGAAATTGTAGCCTTCGAATTCCACGTATTTCAATTCATCAACAGTCTATCAAAATATACTAGGCCTAGAAGTAATACCACTCAATGAATAAAGAGGTCTCATTCTAAATGAAGAAATTGCAAATGAAAATGTGAGAGATAAAATAAAGGTACACATTACCGTACACTGAAGGTACAATAAAGGTACAAAAGTAAACATTGAATTTTTCAAATACTTACTCAATGAAAGGAAAAATAGTTGATTTACAACCAAAATGAAGTCAGAATAGCAACTTAATATTCTTTCTAAAAGTACTGTAACTTTGTCGAGAAACATTTTGATAGTGTTACATGGAAATTTAATTTCAATTCAAGTTTTACATGAATACGGTCATCCTTTGCCTTATACACGTTTGACAAATAGGGCATGGGCTACCCTCACGAAAGGCGCTGACACAAAAGTTACAAAA
Organism: Brachyptera putata; assembly: GCA_907164805.1. Classification (NCBI taxonomy): domain Eukaryota; kingdom Metazoa; phylum Arthropoda; class Insecta; order Plecoptera; family Taeniopterygidae; genus Brachyptera; species Brachyptera putata. Next base: position 2,813,560 of record OU015469.1, read on the forward strand.
CATTTTGTGTCCGCAGGGAACTAGCACCACTGACCCTCTACGCCGTGCGCAGCAAATAAGGCATATTTCATGTGCCTGCATCGTATCTAAAACCTCCTGGTTTTCTTCAGCCGACCCTGTAATGAAATAAATATATACGGTTAGGTATTCGTCATCTGTTAGGCTCATATACTGAATCGATATTCCACTTCGTGACTTTTAGAAATATACTTACAGGCAGATTGAGTGGGGAGAGAATGTCGCTGGCTCGTCATCCTATGGGCCGTATCAACAGACTCGCGAACAGCTTGCTGTATCATATTTGCAAAATGATTGAATGATCACAAATCATATATATGTATACATTCTATGTACATTTTTATAGTTTTGCAGAGCCATTATTCAATAAGACTCAATATACTATACTAAAATAGAAAGTTTTATAACAAAATATGTTTCAGCTACTCTATGGTAGCCTTTGTCAAGCAATTGAAAAAAAGTTGAAATAAACGTCACATAACGAGCACCAACATAATCTAAGACGATGGTGCCAAAAAATTCCGATCTCCGAATCATGTGCGGGGCCAGCGTGGAGTTGTAGTTGGTAAATTAATGCCAGCACTTGAATAGCACTAACGATCTTATTTACGGCACTATAGCCAAGCACTAACGAATGATATTTGTTAGAACTGAATGTCGCACAAGTGCGTGGCCAACTTCACGGGGGTCAATAACAATACATAACATTTCGTAACCGTCATCTACTATAGGCCTACATATACATAATATGAAAGTATATAAAATATTTATAACATAATTATGTGACATTTGAATATGTAACATATATCATTTAACATTCAAAACACAAATATATAGGCCTATACAATATGAGACATATACTTTTATGTATATACACACATATATATCAATATATAAATATAAATATACAATATATCATGTATAATAAATAGTATATATTATAGTATGGTATGTATTATGGAATATTCAGGGCTACATATATAATAACGGAGAAGTCGGAGCACGATCCACGATCGTACTATTCTCACAACCAGTTGTTCGAGTCGTGGGAATAACAGTCACATATAATTAATTTAGTAATGGATTAGTACGGTATATCGAAGATTTGAATATTTTTCTAGATACTCGTAGAGAAATCGTATGTTGAAGAGAATCAGTTTTACTTTGTGAGGGTGCGTTTTTCTGCGAACTTGATAACTTGAATCGTAGCACTAGAAATGAAAAATTGGAATTATAATAATCGAGAAGTGTGGTCAGCTCAGAAATAAGAGTTGAAGAAAAATGTGAAGTTACAGTGCTGTCTTACCATCAGAGTATCGGCGTCAGTGTTTGCTGCTGTTTTACTGCGTGTTTCTGCGTGTTCTGGTGAAGGTGGTGAGTGTGATACGTCATGACCCGGAGTGGAGATGAGGGTCGGATCCGTTCTTCGACCATGTCTTGTCCGTTTCCTCTCTGAGGTCTCTTGTCGGCTGACGAGTCAAACCTCGGCAAACCTCTTCGACCTCTCCCATGCGTCCGCATAGTTGTCTACAAATAATTTTAGTACATTATGGATCATTCAAAATGAAATAAAATGTACGTGAGAAAATAATATGGATTTATGAAGTGAAAATTATCATTAGGCTAACCGTGTATACCAATAAATAGTATTGATGTAATATTTCGTTCAATTGTATAATTGGATGGGCGTGACGAAGAAATCCATTCCATTCCACACTGAAAAAGGAATTATTTTCATTTCCCAAGTTTACTTATTTGCATTATGTGCATTTCTTTCCTTTACAACAATGTGATATTTTAATAATTGCTTGTGGCCATAGGTTATAGAACTGGCAATTTTTATCCACATATAAAGAAGGTAGTCAAAGTACGCATATTCAACACAATGCACGGACACTCATTTTGTCAAAATTTTTATTTTAGTATCAAAATACATGTTTTCCTCTCTTTTTTGCATCCTCACTGAGAATTATTGTTACGTAAACCAAGACCTTTTAAAAGTCGTATGACTATTATTAATATAGTGACACTCACATGTGTCACTAACATGCGTAAAATGAAGACAGCAGTAGGCCTACTTTGAGGCAAAATAAAAAAACAGAACATAATATGAATCAATTTGGGTCTGTATTCTGACTATTATTGTGCTTTCTATTTTTGAAAGTAATATGTTTCAAACATCCCAGCTTATTAGATTTCTATTCAGAAGACGAGTGATGGATGACTCTGAATGTGTCAGTGGCGTACCTCTAGCTTCTTTTACCGTGGCTGGATACCGCTTCCAGGTGGCCTCAGGCTCAAGACGATTCTCTTTTGCTTTTGTAAGTCTCTTTCCGGTGTATACGGGATAAACTACGCTCCGATTTCCATCTCCCATCCAATTTGACGGAACTGCGTCCGAGTTACGCTCCCCATTCGTGTTGATCATCTCAATCACGTAGAAGAAATCTAGGAAGGAGTTAAATGATATATTTCGTGTTACGTACTAGAGAATTGTACCTACGGTACCTGTACTTTTTCTAATAGTGAATATTTTAAAAAAAAATCCTTTGAAACGGCTGATCCGATTTATGTGAAACTTTAAAATATGTGTACTAATCGTCGATTTTTATACCTAGATATAAGTTAATAATTTTATATACGTAATTTAGTAATTCAATTGTAATTCTGTATAGATTTATAAAGCTGGATCCAAGTGGTCAATCACATTTTGTGAACAGCTGACATCAAAATTGTTATTCTCTCATGCTTGAATTCCTTTTAAAATTTTGAATATTTGAGCCAGAAAATCCAAATTGACTTCTCACTTGCAAAACAAATTCTACAAAACTTCGTGGAAAAATTGACCAAACCGAATGTTCCTCAAATGTGGTAGATAGGCCTACATATAACTTACTGAAACTATATTATTATTCTGTAAAAATTCCATTCCAATCAAATAGAATTGAAAAATTCAATAAATCCAATCCAAGTTTGGTTTTCGTAATTGAAAGAAAAAAAAATTGTTTCGCACACCACAGGCCAAACAAGTACAAATTCAGTTGAAACTGAATAGTGTCACCATCTAGTTTATTACTGGTACTGTATAGTTTCGAGCCGCGCAATCGGTTTTACCACTTCTGATGTACTTTTGCAGAGCCCTAATAATGAACGAAATATCTATCATAGCTAATATCTTTAATAAACCCCTCAAAGTTGCTGTTCTGTTTCATTAGGGAGATGGAAATGATCGGATCATCGTCTAAGCGCTGACTCGCCAGTGACTTCGATTTTGCAATTCGAAGAGCGTTTAACGATGGAAAATGGCTTGGTTCACAGTCCATAAATTGCATGAGCTTGTTAGCCTGCACTCGCCTGAACATACTGGGTGTGACTTTCTCTTTGCACATTTCATGGACGGCATGTTCCCTATTTTTTCCTCTTGACTGCCTTTTTGATGTTGACTTGTGAACATTACGATAGTCTCCGGAATATGTACTATTAATCAACACTCGATCTCCTTCTCGAGGTACATTCGTAATATCTGCGTGAAAGATTGATTCGCAAGTCGTACAGTGGCCGCGTACACGTTACCACTAGGATGAACTTTTCCGTATTTGAATGAGAGGGTACATGGCAATCTAGTGTGATCCCAGCAATGTTCTGCCGGTATAAATCACGAGTTGACCGCTGGGAATTATGTTGCAACAATAGGTGATGTTTTCTGCCATTCCTCTAGCGAAAGTGTTACCGTAATGTTGATATCTCGCAACTGGATGGAAGTGTTTCAGTTTCAACCGAAGAGTCATTTACGTCTTGTTGTTCACTGGAACTTGCTAATAATGTAAGAACGTTGTACCTGTTGCTTTTGACAAAAGTGTAGATATGTCTGGGTTCCATCAGATATCCTCAAGATTGACTGAGAGAATTCCACACATCGCATGATGGACCAGGTAGTTTTCCGTTTTCCAAAACCAGATCTTCCTTCTTGCTCAATACCACCTCGATTACTCTCTCCGTTGGAACAGTCGGTAGTTTAGGCATTCCTATGAACAGATGAGACAATGTTGCATATTGTCATTGTTATGAAACATATTTCGTACATCAAAACTTGAGCTTTACCATGTTGTAGGAATATTTATAAAAAAATGAATACAAAATATTCCATACACAAAATACACAAAATAAGCATACACAGTTCATCTTACAACTCTGAAAGTAGGGCCTATGGTGTTTTTCTAATTCCTAGTAATTAATCGAGAAGTGAACCAACCTTTAATTGCCTTCACTTTCGTGGCATCGTGTGGAGGCAGAGGACGGTTGCATTTGGTGAGCTGTACGCAAGGGTACGCTCACCAAACAGCAGCCAACAAATGTCGGAGCTGTGGTGGCACTCCAAGCTCGGTCGTAATCCTCATTCTCGGCCCACAGCTCCTCCCCGACATACACCTGAAATACGAAAACATGAAGATTACTTGAAAATATTACACAATCAGGCCTATTACTGCTTACTGTGATCATGATAGTACAAGTTTTGACTTTCTGGACCTTTTTAAAGAAGATCTGTCAGGTGCACCAGAATGCATGTAGTAGGTCTCATATAGTTATTCTTATAGGTTCTAGTTGAAACTTGAATTTAGAAGACTACAGTGTAGGACTGAAATTTGAACTTATTTTTGAGGATGCCAGAGAATTTCAAGACTTGAAAACCACATGTTACAGCATCGAGCCAGTGCTCATCCAACATCTCCGGCAGGAACTACATCACACAATTTGTAGCCAGATAAGCTAAACTACCTAAGCTAACTAAGCTAAAATTCAGTAGACGTACACACCTACACTGTGACGAAAGTTTAACTTTGCATTAGTAGGCCTACATCATCACAAAATCAAAACGGTTTAAAAAAAAGAAATACAGGCCTATGTTTAGACTCCCACCTTCTGATCTTTTAATGTGCCTAGGGCAATACAGTCCTTAGGGGACTCGGCTGACACTTCTGGAGCGAATCCAGACAGGCCTGGTGAGGATTGACTATTCTTCATAGCCTGCCAACAGTCAAGAACTTCAACTTGGAGACGTTTGTTCAATACTTCGCATGCCTCTAACTGTGTTTGAAGGACTTTTATCTGGTCTTCCTTTTTGTGTAGCCTGAAACAATTAATATACGAATAACTAGTATACATTCATAACTTCAGGAAGTCGGAAAGGAAGTACAATAGTACTTTGAAATTGAGTAGTTGTTGCATTGCATTAAAAAGTATTACAGTTTTGAGAACATACAGCAAATGAAACAACACAAAACCCACTCTACTCAACAGGAGTATATAAACACAAGTAATCTGTCAAAAAGTATACAGTCTTTGAATTGTGTTGATAACATATGTGATTTGGTCCATGGGAGCACACTGTCTAAAGGGTATCATAATCCATAGCTCCAAAGAAAACTGTGAAATGATCTGAATATCAACGCCATGTAGATGCCAATAATGGGAATTGTAAACACCACATGGCACTGTCAATAACCTCCCAACACATTTAGTAGCTCAATGTCTAGAGACTATGCCTATTATGTGTACTACCGGCAATGATAACTACGTTTACAGTTCTTTTACTGTTATTACATATATTTGTTTTTCTGTTAGATTTACGGTTACCTTACTGTTATTAGATTTATAGTTGTCTTATTGTTATTAGATTTATTGGTGGCTCCGGCCTTTTACACCGGACCCTGTGTTTTGATATATCGTTTTATTATTATATTGTAAATAGATTAACATGAAACCGGCGCAAAATATCACGTCGTTGACGCGCCGTAAAGCCCAAATATCCATTCATTCAAGAAAAACAGATGCGAGAACAGTTTACAATAGACTAAAGTGATGATAATATAAATTCAAAATAATTTTCGTTGCGAGGTTGAAAGCTTTTAGCACGAAGAAAAAAAAAATGAAGAATTAACAGCAATTTTAGTTTATGAAACCATCAGTTGTAATGTATCAGATTTATCTGTAATTTCTAGCCACCTACTGAGCGCCTGTTTGAATGAGTAGAGGGTACTGCATGTTCTAATACATAGAGGTAATCTATTGTATGCGTGAGGGCCATGGTAATCTGCCTGTTTCTGGCATATGAGTTTATTCATTTTAGGTGTATCTAAGGTAAATGGAAAAGTGTACATGTTATTTGATCTGGTAATGTGGGTGGGTGGTGTGTTTCTTATTTTATATTTATCAACATTTATTGATTAAGATTTCTTTCAGAAAAATTTGTTTTATGTCTAGTATCTTACATTTCTCTAAAATTAATTCAGAGGAGAACTGTTTGTGTTTTTTAAGAATGATTTGAGGTAATAATTTTTGAATAATAATAAGAGGTAGAAGATGCGGGTCATATGCTCCACCCCAGCCTATTATTCCGTACTGGTAAATTGAATGAACTAGGGCATTATACACACGTAGTAGCAGAGGTCTCGTCATCACATTCCGAAGTCTATAAAAAATATATAATAAACTACGGGTTCTTTTAACACAAGAATTAATATGTTCTTCCCTCGTAGGTTATTGCAATGAGCTGTTTGAGGCTCTCGCGACCCGAATATGAGGTATCAGATATTGGGGTTTTCCGTCGCGTCGTTTGAGTTGAATTCTTACTCGACGTTTCGGTCTCCATGTTGAGACCTTCTCTTTCCCTATTCTTCCATTTGTTCATAAAACAACTGATCACTCAAGCCGAATCCTCAAGAAACATAATATCTAAACTTGTTTCAACACCGACAGAAAACTGTGGGGCGGCAGAAGACGTCGACAAATGGTGATGAAATAAATATATTTGAATATTTTTATTTATTTTTATTTTTTTTCTTATTGAACAAAAGAACATAGAACATACATATAAATAAATGATCAGTCACGTGATGTCCACAAAGCTCTGAAGAGCTTGACTGCGGATTATGTATTTAAAATAATGAAAATAAAATAATATTGCGTAATGCGATAATTGAAACAAGTATGCAGAACAAGGTGAGTAAGATACAAACTAAAATAAATATGTTAGAAAATGAACACGGCGATAAATTAATCCGTGAGAGTGAATAATAATTATAACAAACAATAAGTGAAAAATTCGTAATAATGACAAACAATATGGAACAAGTTTCACACAACACTTTTAGTCGAGACAATTTACAGTTTAGTTTAATAACCATTTCTTAATTTCTAATTTAATTGACTTATACCTGTCCATATTTCTTAAATTTACTGGCATTTTATTGAATATCACTGGTACAGTGTATTCGAGTCGTCTTTGTCCATATTTATTATTGTAATCAGGAATTTTGAAATTGTTCATGAGTCTTAATCTGGTATTTAAAGGGTGATCATTTATAATTTTAAACCTGTCATCAAAATAGAACTTCAAAATGAATTTATATTCGAATAATTTATCAACAGGTAAAACATTGGAGTAGTCATAAATGCAATTTGTATTTTCTTTATTTGTGATCTTGAAATGAGTAGGAGTTATAATTTTTAGAATTTTACTTTGAAGTGAACAAATTTGATGTAAACGAGTGTCAGACGCATTTCCCCATGCTAACAAACCATAAGAAATAATAGATTCTACCAATGCTGTGTGAACAGTGCGCAATAAAGTGAAAGGTAGAATGTTTTTTAGAGTATAAAGTTGAAAAGCGCAAGATCTTAGTTTACTACACAAACGGTCAATATGAGGTCGCCATGTTAAATTTTTGTCTATAGTCACACCCAAATAAACATATGTTGGAACGCCCCCTCAAAGGATCCGGACACCTTGACGTGGTGTGGGGGCTTGTGTGGCCCAGTGATCCCTAGAGCTATCGTCGGGAGCAATTTATTTGCTCCCAGCAGGGTCACCCATGGCGATAAGGTCTGGGGTGAGGGCCCAGACTAAGTTCGGACCGTCGGTCGAGTGGGTACCTCCAGGTGACCGAAGTAGGTGAAGGGAGCACTGAGCATTAGTCATGTCCTTCTCACTTCTTTCCATATCTATCATCTTCTTTCCTATCCACTTCGCTTAGTTTCCTCTTCCGTGCCAGCTCTTTTTCACTCGCTTAAACCGCCCACAACTGTTGACGACACCACTAATGGCCAGGACTTGATTAGGATTCTACTGGCTAAGATTGCACTTGGGCTCGTGCATAGATTGCGTTGGCTGCAATAGCTGGGTAAGAAGTCTTGTTCGACAATGACAATTCCTAATACTCAGTGAAAAGGTCAATTGCGTCTATGTGCGCCCGGACGTAAAATTGGCACTTTCCTGCACGCCACTTGCTGCTTAGGAAGTCATAACTTGCTCTTTGTCCTGCAGTGTTGTTGATCAGGTCTAGCAGCTGCAGGACCTAGACCTGGTTCTGTTTACAAGGCCCTGTCTGGTGGTACCAGTCAGGGTTAGTTGAGTCCTTTGGTCCGAGCAATTGTTGTTGGTTGTCCCCAAATATTCTATGGAACCCTCTTATTGTCAAAACACTTTCCCCCCAAAGAAAAGACAACGATCTCTTTTTGAAACCAACATTTCTCAAGAGCTAATACTAAAGACGGTGAATAATTCATCCACAACTCCGCCTATCCCTAGATTTCTCGTAATCGAACGTATGGAAGATAATAAGTCGTTCAATAATGTGTCTCCATTTGGAATTGAAAAGGCCATTGCAGGACTAGCTGGGACTGTTCGCAGTGTCGCACTTATTCGAAATAGAACATCATTACTTGTTGAGACTGCAAGCGACATTCAATCCAACATCCTTCTCAAGACAACTAGCTTCGTTAATTTGTGCCCCATTCAGGTAACTCCTCATCCCTTTCTCAACTCTTCTAAGGGAGTGATCAGTTGTGTCGACCTTCTGTGTTGTTCTGTGGAAGAAATCAAAAGAGAACTTGCTTCTCAGAAGGTAATTGATGTTTATAGGATAACAAGACGTGATAAAGGCCAAATTATACCAACTGCTACGTTAATATTGACTTTCTCTACTAATTCAATTCCAACTAGGGTAATGGCAGGCTATAACTCTGTGAACGTTAGGCCCTACATCCCTAACCCGATCAGATGTTTCGTCTGTCAGAGATTCGGCCATACGAGACAAAGCTGTAAAGGTGAACCTACCTGTCCCAACTGCGGCCTGGACGACCACGGCGAGGCGCCTTGTGTGTCAGATGTGCACTGCGTCAACTGCAGTGGAGCACACGCAGCGTCGTCGAAGGCTTGTAAGAAGTGGTTGGAAGAGAGGAAGATATGTGAACTCAGAACTACCAGCAAATTATCTTACCGAGATGCCCGTCTGAAATATAGAGAACTTTTTCCAGTGTCTGCGTTACCCTTGTCCTATGCCTCTGTAGCTACAGTACCCGAGAAGCCTCAAGAATCTACAGAATTGCTAACTCTGAGAGAAGAGAATAAAAGACTCGTTGAATCTCAAACGAAGCTGGAAAATATTGTATCCTCTCAAAACCAGAAAATTGACGAATTGCAATCCAAAATAGAAAAACTTATTCTTGTCATCCAACAGAAACTTGCTCCAGAAAAAGGAATTTCAACAACGAAATCAACAGAGAACATTATGGAAATCGTTGATAATATAAAACCATCCCAAATTGAACCATCAGCTTCAGGCCCAGAACCTGAAAATTAAGACTTCGTTTTCCCCAGAAACAGAGGGAAAAATAAAGCAAACCCCCCCAGTCAGAAGAAGGAAGTAGCCAGCGATCTTGGCATACCCTTAAAACCGACAGGGGCCAAAACTCCAGCCCTCAAACGGTAGTAGGTGTTATCCGGGCTAGTTACAATAATAAAATACAAAAATGGCACTGCTGCAATGGAATTGCAATGGGTATAATACTCACAGAGAAGAAATTGAGCTTTTGACATCCACCTTCAAACCCATTTTAATCTTCATCCAAGAATCACATTTTAAACAGTCAGACTCTCCATTATTACGTAGTTATAAGTTTTATCGATCAGACGACTTGACTGGAATAAGAGCAAGTGGGGGAGTGGCAACAGCTGTTCACGACAGTTGCTATACAAGTCCACTACAGTTACAAACACCTTTCCAAGTAGTGGCAATCAGAGCACACCTCCCACAGCCGGTCACATTTTGTAATATTTACTTGCCAGAATGGGCTCCCGTCACAATTAATAACCTTCAGCGTCTTGTAGACCAACTTCCTAGTCCATATGTTTTGCTGGGGGATTTGAACGCCCATAGTCAACTATGGGGCGATAATATGGTTGATGCCAATGGCCGAGGACGTCTGTTTGAAAATTTTTTTAGCAATAATAACTTGATTTTACTTAATAATGGAGAGAGAACCAGATTTAATATAGATGTTGGTGTGAAGTCTGTGATTGATCTCTGTGTGTGTTCACCATCTTGTGCTCCTCTTTTTGATCTATCTATTCATGACGACCTTTGTGGGAGCGATCATTATCCTCTCATATACGATATCCATACGAACCATCAACAGCCTAAGCGATGTGCGCAATGGAACCTGCGCTGTGCTGACTGGCCGATGTTCACTGGTCTAGCAGATCTTAGTTCATCAATTGATATCATGGATATAGATACTAGAGTTAGCAATGTTACTGACAGTATAACTAATGCAGCAGAAGCGAGTATCCCTCAAACCTCAACTAACACGCGTCACGCTCCAGTTCCTTGGTGGAACAGAGAGTGTAAAGAGGCGATCCGCAAACGTAAACTAGCTCTAAAGATTTTTAGTAAATATCCTACCACTACAAACCTCTTGGCCTTCAAGCGCCTCCGTGCTAAAGCACGTTTTACCATAAAACAGTCGAAAAGGGCTTCATGGAATGCATATGTGTCTTCAATTAATAATAATACACCTCCTACCAAAGTTTGGAACCGGGTAAGAAAGATCGACGGCAAATTCAAGAGTCAAACAATATCTGGTGTTGAAGTTGACGGTGCTATAATTACATCTCCCATGGAAATTGCCCGTGCAATAGGTAATCAGTTTTCTGACGCATCCTCCTCTCATCACTATTCGGCATCGTTTCAGCAGTATAAGCGTGTTGCAGAGGGCAGAACTATCGATTTCACCTCTGCAAATAACGAGGACTATAACATGCCGTTTAGTAGGTGGGAGTTGGAGAGCGCGATAAGTACCTCCAAAAACACATCACCAGGAGCTGACAATATCCACAACTCTTTTTGAAACATCTAACATCGAATGCCCTAGACCATCTTCTTTCTACGTATAATCTAATTTGGAGTACAAATGCATTCCCTGATAAATGGAAAGAGGCGATTCAGGTACCCATACTGAAACCTGGCAAGGACAAAAAGATGCCATCTAGTTATCGCCCTATATCCCTGACCAGCTGCCTGTGCAAAGTGATGGAAAGAATGGTAAACAACCGCCTAGTTTGGCGGTTGGAAAGTAAAAACCTCCTTTGCACAGAGCAGTCTGGTTTCAGGAAGAACCGCAGCACTCAAGATCATCTCATCCGAATGGAAGCCTACATTCAGGATGCTTTTCTAAATAAACAACATGTAGTGGGAGTATTGTTTGATCTTGAGAAGGCCTATGATACTACGTGGCGATATAATGTTTTAAATACTCTAAGTAAATGGGGTTTTAAAGGCCATCTCCCAGTTTTTATCACTAATTTTATGTCTAATCGTCGTTTCCGTGTTCGTGTTCAAAATGTGTTGTCCGATAATTTTATCCAAGAGAACGGTGTGCCCCAAGGCTCTGTTTCAAGCTGCACGTTATTCGCCATTGCTATTAACGATATAACTAGCTGTATTCGTTCTCCTGTCTCCTCTTCTCTGTTTGTTGATGACCTAGCTATATTCTGCAAGTCTGCGAGACTCGCAACAGCTACGAGGCAGATTCAGATCACGATCAACAAACTAGAGAAGTGGGAAGACAGAACTGGATTTAAGTTTTCAACAACCAAAACTACTTGTATACATTTTAACCGCATGCGAGGACTTCATCCGGACCTAACTATTCATCTCCGTGGAGAAACACTGCCATTTGCTGAATCTACTAAGTTTTTGGGATTAACGTTCGACACCAAACTCAATTGGAAAGCTCACATAGCTCGATTGAGGATAAAATGCTTTAAATCAATCAATCTTCTTAGATATTTATCTGGTACGAAGTGGGGAGCTGATCGCACCACAATGCTTCGGCTTTACCGTGCATTGGTGCGATCAAAATTAGATTATGGTAGTTTTGTCTACGATTCAGCACGAGATACGTACCTCAAGCCTTTAAATACCGTCCACAATACAGGCATCCGCCTGGCCATCGGAGCATTCCGGACCAGTCGGGTGGAGAGCCTGTATTGTGAGGCTGGTGAGCCTTCTTTGAAACACAGACGTCTATATCTTCTATGTTCATATACCTCGAAACTCTACAGCATGAAGAAGCATCCAACTTACCAGCCTGTTTTTAATCCCCATTTCCAAGCTGTCTATGGTGCCAAACCAAACTCAACCCTACCTGCGGGCATAAGATTGAACAACTTTTTATTAAGCCAAACATTTGTGTATCCTCGTACTTACCCCATAACTTACCCGAGTTGTCCTCCGTGGCTGGTTTCTCGCCCTCTGTGCAACAATAGCCTATCTGTGCATAGCAAAGTAAATACAAGCTCACGGGTATATCGTGCCTTATTTGCTGAGCTATGTTCACACTATAGAGATCATATTTTATATTTTACCGATGGATCGAAAATTAACAATGCAGTTGGTTGCGCTTTCATCACTGGATCTACAACTTTCTATGGCTTCAAACTTGATCCAACCTGCAGTGTTCACACAGCTGAGTTATACGCCATTTTTAAATCCTTAGAGCATATACAACACCGTAATGAGAAGAAATTTTCAATCTGCACATATTCTTTGAGCTCCCTGCAGGCCATCTCTCAGATCTACCCTACTGCCTCTCTTGTCCAGGAGGTGCAGACGCTCCTGACCACCCTTGCCTCGCAGGATGTCAGCGTAGTGTTCTGCTGGGTTCCTGGGCATGAGGGCATTAGTGGGAACGAAAGAGCAGACGAAGCAGCCAAAGACGCCACAAGTCATAACGAAGTGGATGATCCGAGGGTCCCACATACCGATCTCAAAGCTTATTTCAAGCAGATTTTAAAGCGTAGGTGGCAGAGTGAGTGGGATGATGAGGTAAATAATAAATTAAAAGAGGTTAAACCAACAATAGAGCCGTGGCACTCCTCTATTAGGCAATCCCGACGAGAGGAGGTCATTTTAACCCGCCTTCGTATTGGTCATTCCCTGCTCACTCATGCTTACCTTTTTACACCAGAGAAGGTCATTCCCACATGTGATAACTGTGATGAGGTCCTAACAATAAAACATATTTTATTAGATTGTAGCAAATACACACTTCTCCGACATCAGTTATCAATGGAGGACTCCCTTCCAAAAATCTTGGGAAATGATTGTAACTCAATTAACAAAATTTTTAGATTCCTTAGACTTGCTAACTTAGTTGATACATTTTAATATCTTGAATGTTTACAATATGTCGTCTAGTACTTGGTGTCCCGTGTGATTGGCCTTTTACACCATACACACATTGGGTTTAATTCGTGTTATTAGTTCTAGTTAGTGTTCACTGTTATCTATTTTGTGTCGTCCTGTATATTGTGTCCTGTGTGTATGGCTTTTTACTCCAAACACACATCCGATTTTAGTATGTTTGGATTGTCATTTAATGATAAGTCACGAGTTCTATTAGTTATTTACATCTAACATTAGGCTATAGTTGTTATTTATTGTTTAGCGTGTGTGTATGATCCTTTACACCATACACTCACTTGTTATTAGATATATAGTCCGGTACATATATAGAATAGGTTCCGGGTTCCACATCAAATCTACATTTAAATGTGTATATATCTACACATTGGTTAGTTTTTGCATTATTCTGTGATAATAAGTTTAGTTAGTAACAAATAGCGTATTCAATACATTATTCAAAATTTTAAGATTGAAAAGGCGCAAAATGACCAAGCTGTCGACGCGCCTATAAACCCTAACATTCAATTCAATTCACAAACTTTGGAGCAGTGTTTTCCATCGATGCCATCTGATGGCCCAGTTTCATCTTTCCGTAAACCACTTTCAACAACAGTGTATTTCTTTTGTAACATGGTGCTACCTGTAACAGGTATGAACATTTGTGAATCTTTGTGGGTCGATCCGTTTTGATGTAAGATACAGTGTATCAATCTCATGTACAAAAACTCTAATAATAATAAATAAATATTTAATATCGAACAAATAATAAGCTAGTCGGGAACAATGGAAATATACATTGTACTTCATCGGTCGAATTAGCAACTCAATATTTCCTCCGAGAGCTGTAACTTCGGCGGAAATGTGACAGTGTTTCTGATGCAATACCATTAGGGTTAAATATAACATATATTATATTATCATGAAATGGATGGAAAATGAACTGAAACTGAATATCTCATCAATTTGTTCGAATTTGAAGAAAACTGATGCAAATAGGTAGGGCCTATGTGTAACCACTATGCATAAAATTCGCTCGAATCAATGCGGCCATTTGGGTTTACATTTTCAAAATTACTTTTCGAATTGTTGAAAAATAGTGCTGAAAAATAGCATAATTTCATATACATAACAAAACTGCCATCCGTGGAGTGAGTTATACTGAAAGTGTCATATACCAAATCATTTAAACTGAATAAATAAATGATTGGATGAGCATACCAATAATATGAATTTATTCGGAGGAACTTTGTTTTTTGAATTTCCTCCTGCAGGTTATTCGTCAGGGATTTAAAAAAAAACTATGGATGGGTTTCCTCAGAAGTGGTACTATCGATTGTGCTACAAAACTCTACAATATCGATCTAGATGAGAACACTTGTGTCAAGTCTCACCTGAATCTCTACTTGCCTTTGGCCTATGGAGCGCGAAAAAACAATAGAAACAAATGTGTAAGTCTTTTTGGAGAACGGTGGTTTTCAGTTTTTACTTCGCTCATCCAATAATGATACGTATATAAGTTCACATGGATCGTATTAGCCGTTATGATGAAACAAGGATTTTACTTTTTCACATCAGTCAGAGATAGTGAGCAATCTGTTGACAATTCAAGGAGACTGATTATATTGTAAAACGAATAAAGTGATCATACTACATGAAACAGGATTGCTGACATGAAACTGTTTGGAACTCAAGGTGCATATATAGCGAGCGCTTCATTACATGTCGTCTGAATATGCCTTTAGTCTGTCGCATGTGATTGTAGCATTCTCCTAATGCTTCTATTTCAAGAATTGTAAATAATCTGGCCTATGAGTTTTCTGTCAGGTCACTTCGCAGGTAAGATCGTTTTATGATGCATGTATATAATAATGATATCATTTTAAGTTGATTCATTTCTGAAACACATTTCTGGTCGGGCAGTTGGAATGAACGGAGGATTAATTATGAGAAAAAAATGGAATAAATGAAGTGAAATGGAAATGTCAGATTTGTTTCTGGACTTACGCACTAAATGTTGATAGAGCAATTACACGTGCCATCGGAGTATTATTCCAAGTTCAATAACTGGTGAGGTGCTGCGCAACTTTTGTGTTACAAGTCGGGCACTTGTCTCCTGCTGGGAAAGCAGTCATACAATAATCGCATAGCTGCTTATGCCCACAAGGAATAAACCCTCCGTCTAGCGCAGCACAAAATACATTCTTCTTCTTCTCCTAAAGTCATCAGAACATCATCGTTCAACTCTGCGTACCTCGTCATCTTTGATGATCATAACAATTATCCTCAACAAATTCAGAAGCAACTCGGTCTTCATCACCACTATTCGCTCCTTGTTATACTCGATGCCTCTCAAGGTACAACTATTAGGCCTAGCTAGCACATTATGAAGCTCTACGCTACTTTGAATGGCAGTGCTCAGGAATGTCTGGGTCGTATTAACTGGCATTGTTGCTTATAGGCTCGTGTGTAAACAAACCATTTGCAGAACACGCAGCCTGAATGTACTGATGTTTAATGGACAGGGAATAAGTCACATTGATCGTGTTTTCCAGATCGTATCACGTCTTTGAATATTTATGCTCGGACTCGAACCGCAATGACCCAACTCTCATCAATGGACCGTACATTAATATCAGTCAGTTTGGGTGGTGACGCAAATAGTGATGTTTGGCCTGACTGGGTGGTTCGCGAATGTAATCTGTGATTAGCCCGGCTGGAAGAGTATCCACATCTTGACTCACAGCAGGCGGGCAGATGATTTGCACAGTGCGTATGAGATGAAGCAGCATTGTCCAAACAGAAACGCCGGTATTTTCACCAATAAGGAGCGGAATAAGCCGAATCAAAGTCCAAGTTTGAAATGCGTGAGCTAGAAATGGGCGTTTTTCAATGAAGAAGCGATTCAGTGAAGCGATTCGACTTTTTTGTCAACGAATCGATTCACCGATTAATCGGGTGGATTGAAATCAATTCATATGAAAAGATTGATTTATTAATCAGATCACTACAAAATAAGTGGAAATGAATCCACCTTTGCCTGTTTGCCATTATCAAACGTTAACGTCGCTTGTGCAACCATGTTCAAGCTATAAAATAAATGTCAGTGTCTGAACATCCAAGTTCAGATCACTTCTCCTGAGGAGGTAGAGTGGGGGATCTTGCTGCAAACGCGCATAAACGATATTTGGTATCTGCACATGGGGAAACAACAAGATTTAGCAGCTTGTAATTGACTTGAGGCTGTCGGTTGGATACCCTACTGTAACTTGATTGGTCAATATGACGATATACATTTCAAGTTAATTAATCTCACAAAAGTTAGCAGATTTTACTGAACAAAAGTAGAAACCATAGAATTTAAAATCATTATTCATCCTAATTTGTTATAAAAAATGCCATGAAATTGGTAATTATGTGTAACCAAGTGTCATAACGTCTATTGACCTCGAGAACATGTGCCTCAGATGTGCGTTGTACGATGAGCGAGATGTCTATATAAAGTATAATCGAAAACTCTACAAACCTTGATCATTTGAAATGAACTTCATCCGATCTCAATGAATCTAGAAAGCCATGACTTCGACAATGCAACATTTTTCAACTAATATTTCTATCTTTTCGATGAATAAAATACATTTATTATATTATTTTCTCCAAAACGGCTGGTCCGAATATCAAACCAAATTTTTATTCATGTATATTATTCTTGTGTTCACATTTGTGGCAAATTTGAATCATATTGAAGAGATTTTATTTATTAATTTTTCCCTCTCAGCCAAATCTTATAGGGTTTTTTGGATGAGCGAAGCGAAGACTCAATTACACTTGACCCGAAAAAAATGTACATGTTTTTTTTTTTTTTTTTTTTTTTTTTTTTGTTCGCGCTCTACAGGTCAAACGAAAATTCAAATTCAATTGAAACTTGGCAAGCCCAAGTGTCATCATCTGGATTGAATCTCATTGATTTTTATGCGCAATCGATTGCACCACTTCTGAGAAAACTGATTTTCCATTTTCCAAATTACCCATAAGAATAAGCCGGAGAAATATTTTCGTACAAAAAATGTCCTTCAAAAAAATTAAAATTTTCACCGAATTTCAATATAATAATGATACACATGATTCCAAACTTTCACTGGAATCCAATCAGTCGTTTAGATATAAAAAATGATTTAATGACATTTTTATACATCATTCAAAGCTATTAAGAAAACCAATTAAATCCAAGCAACAAGTGTCACCAATTATTGAAGAACTATTAAAACAAAGCCTTCTTTATTATCAAAGATATTATTTAGAATGAGTAATGAATATAATTGGATCTCAAGGTGTATATATTGTATCTTAGATTGCATCTAATATTTCCTTCATGATGAGAATAGTCTACGAAATAAATCAACCGAATGAAAACATCAATTTTTAATTTGAATGCCGTCAAAACATCAACTTGATTTAATTTTTTGAAATAATTCAGTTTCATTCTTATTAGCTCATCCATCAACGCGGAAACACATAACGCGTTTTCCTAGTAGAAACTTCTAAATGATGTTTTTCAAAAATGGTCCAACCGATTAGACCGATTGGTACAAATAGGATGAATAACTTTTGAAAAAAAACTATAATAATAACAAAGAAGCTGAATATTTGAATTCTAAATTATTTCAATGTCCAATCTCACAAGGTTTCATTTTATACTTTGAGAAATGAGAATTAAGAACATCATAATATAATTTCAATTATTTATAATAATAATATCTTTATTCAATTGAACACAGTGTCATACATAAATATAGTAGAAATGTACAATTGTGTTATAGAACTTGTCATAAAATAATAAAATGATAAATTATAAAATGATAAAATAGAAATATGATGTTGCACAAAAAAAACCTTCGAAAAAATCAACAAACTGTACCATGTAGTATCAATTTGGTTGTTGATCAAAGTAGTAATAAATGAGTAGTATACAGTATATGTTTTTGGCAATATTGAAAAAAAAAAAAAGGTAAGATGTGTTTAGAGTACAATGTAAAGAGGGGATAATAATAATACTGGAAGAGAGCTAGGCACTAAGGTAGTCAGCAATAGTATATGGGCAAATAGTAGTAAGATGTTGTTTAAGGTTAGATTTGAACAAGCTATATGATTTACTTTTTTTAATCTGATCTGGTAAATAGTTGTAGAGAACTGCACCCATATAGTCTGGACTTGACTTATATGCAATTTTATTGTGGTTCGGGTGTAGAAAGTGCCGCTTATTCCTGGTGATTAAGTAAGTTTCACTGGATAGTTGATTAGGACTGTTGGTGTAGATGAACATGATAGTTTGATAGATGTATATTGCTGTCATTGTAAGAAGGTTCAGTCGTTTGAAGATGGGTCTGCAGGAAGATCTGTTTGAAGCTCCGACCATAGCTCGCACTGCTCCGTTCTGGGCAATAAGTATTCTACTGGCATATGGCGAGATACCCCAGAATATTACACCGTAGCACAGGTGCGAGTATACAGCGGCATAATATGCTGTTACAACCGCGCTCTCATGTGCAATTCGCCGGAGATTTCGCAGTAGGTATGGGGAGGACGATATTTTCTTGGCTACATAGTTTATGTGGACTGACCAATCGAGTGTATCACTTATAAAAAGTCCCAGGAATTTTGTAGATGTAACCTGTACCATGCTCTTATTATGGAGCCTGATTAGCGGGCTACTGTCCATAGGTTGCTGTTTTGGATGGAATTGTAGGAATATTGATTTACTCGTGTTCACCAATAGTTTTGCTTCGTCACACCACTCGGTCATGTGTGTGACATACTGCTGCGTTCGCCTGTGTACTTGCTGAGACTGCTTCTGGTGCAGTAATTAGATGGGTCGTGTCGTCAGCGTACATTGTTACAAGACCTTTGCCGAGTGTCTTAGGCAGGTAGTTTACGTATATTATATATAGAAGTGGGCCGAGAACTGTACCTTGAGGCACTCCGATTGTTGTGGTTGTGAATTCTGAAATTGTTCTTTCGTGGTTGTTGTTGATGATTTCTACGCATTACTTACGCTGCGATAGAAAAGATCCTATCCAACTCAGTGCGACACCGCCTATACCTGTTGATGCAAGAATATTTGATAGAATGTTGTGGTTCATGCAGTCGAATGCTTTAGACATGTCGTAGAACAGGCCAATTGTGTTGGATTTATCATCTAATGCTTGATATGTAGCTTGAAGGAATGAGTGCATTGCAAGTGTGGTTGATTTTCCTTCCTGGAATCCGTACTGATTATTTGATATTAAATTGTGAATATTTAGAAAATTCATAACACGAGTGTGAAAGGCTACTTCGAAGATTTTGGAGAACGACGAGAGTAAAGCTATTGGGCGGTAATTTTCAGGTGCACACTTGTCTCCTTTTTTGTGTATAGGGACAATCTTTGATGATTTCATATTTGACGGAAATGTCCCTTGCGTGAAAGAAGCATTTATTATGTCAGCCAATGGTTGACTTATTTGTACGGCACAATCCCTTAGAAGATTGCTGGGAATCTCGTCTAGTCCCGCTGAATTCTTCGTGCACTTCTGGTTTATGATTGTCAATATTTCACTTGCGCAAACCGGAAATAGAAATATCTGTTTCGAACAGTGTTTGTTGGAAGTAGTGAAGTGGTCTGATGTGTGATTGTGTCCGGCTACCTGTAGCAGATTTTGCGCTGCTTCGCTGAAGTATTTGTTCAAAATATTTGCACAAGTTTTGGGGTTATCGTGGGTTGCAGAGTTAACCGTGAGAGAAATATTGCGCCTCAAGGTACATGGTACAGAATTATCCTTTATTATTTGCCATAAACATTTGCTTTTATTTTGAGCATCTTCTATCAATTTATCATTATACAGCCTCTTAGCTTCACGTATTGATCGTATGTGGAGTCTTTTCTCTCTGTTGTAAATGATTTTTTTCTCTTTGTTATTGCTATCGTGATAGAGTTCGGTGAATAGTTTCTTCAGGTTAGACGAAGATTCACGAATTTCTTGTGATAACCATTTTTTGATCTGTTGATGGCCATTTCGAATCTTTCGTTTAGGAAAAACATAATCAAACCCTTCCATGAATTCTTCCAGGAATGCATCAAATTTATCATCAACCGATTCAGCTTGATAAACAGGATACCACGATGCTTCGTCAAGGAGTTGTTTGAAACGATTAACTTGACTCAATGAGAATGTGCGTTTCAATTTGCTCTCCGGTTGCGTATTCGTGGTTAATGTATCACAAAATTGTATAATTTGACCATTGTGATCCGAGATATTTAGGTTCATGGATTTTGATTCCGTAATTAATGATGAAGGAATATTAGAGAATATGTCGGCGATTAAGTTATTCGAGTTGTTATTAGTTCTTGTTGGATCAGTTATGTGGGCGGTAAGATTAAATGACCTAGCGAGATTTCTAAGACGGTGTGCGATGGGGCTATCCAAGTCGGGTAGCAGGTTTATATTGAAATCACCTCCGATTATGAGTCTAGCATCATTCCCAAATCTGTTTGTAATATAATTCAGAACCCATTCTAGTTTGTTGAAGAATACTGTTTTACGGCCATCTGGTGATCGGTATAGTGATACCACTATTGTCTTTATTGAATTACTCTTGCACCACACGGCAGCGGAGCATTCAAAGTCGCGGTCCACGCTTGATTCTGTTAATTCTGGTATATCTAGTACATCAGTAGCCTTGTTGATTTTGTGAGTATGGCCACGCCACCTCCTCTGCAGACTGTCCTGGAAAAGCAGCTAATAATTGAGTAGTTTAGAATGTTTGTCACTTTAGCTTCTTGCTCCGTCAACCAATGCTCAGAGACGCATACTACATCGGGAGAGATTTCGTCAAGCATGCGCTCAACTTCTTCAATTTTTTGGCGAATACTTCGAGTATTGATTTGAAGTATCGTCCGTGTGTTTCCTTCTGGCATTCTGTGTTTACTATCGATCTCTTGCTTGTCGTCGTCATGTAGTCATAAGTCAATCAGATTATTAGAGAAAAGTTCACCATCTTCGTTAATGTGGTTAGTTAGCGTCTTGACCAATTCTAGTTTTCCTTTCATATTCAGGTGAATACCAAACTTTGTGTAGTGAGTTGGGTGGAGAAGTTCACTATTGTCGATGAAAGTCATATTAGACGTGGTGCATGCCATTCTTCTGATGCTGTCGTTCACTGCTGCAATAGAAGTGTTGAGTTCAGGTTGGTCCAACCGGCGAGGAATTCCGAGAATAATCATTTCTTGATCTTGAGACATCTTGGCTTGTAGTGATAATAGTGGGGCTATAATCTCACACTCTATCGATTCCGTTGATGGACTTCCTAAAGAGTTATCTCTTTGTAAATTTTGGATATCATTGGTACCTCCCAATACGACAATCTTGCTGAAAGATGATATGAATGTTTTGTTCGTCAACGCAGTTACGTTTTGCATGTTTGCATTAGGCTTGATGCTGCTTTTTACATCACATTTAACGTTGAGAGCACCTTGAGTTATATCTCGTAAACCTTTGCCGTGGCTATCAGTCAACAAGAGAATGTGTGTCTTCCTTGGCTTTCGTAGAGTTTGTCTATCGGGATTTCGACTACTAAGTGTAACCTTAGATTTCATGCCATTAACAGTAGGTATTGTTATTGTTGGTTCGATAATTATGGGGTTTAGCAGATCAACGTGACCATAATTGATTTTCGGTTTTGTCGGGTTGATGTGGGTACTGAGACTCGACGTGTTTTTATATTGCCAATTGACATCACAGTTGCATTTTGCTTGGTTTTGTTTTAAACTGCGTATTTCGTTTTGCATGTCCATTAAAAGATTCTTTAGTGTATCGACTTCTTGCCGCAGTAGGCTTGTTGTTTTGTCTAGAATAAGCATTTTTTCAATGGCTCCAATCGTAGGGGATACGGTGAATTATTTAATTGAGAAACGAATTCAATTGTGATTCATTGAATTTCCTCCAGCTGTAATTTCGCTTCCAACTATTTTCATTTTCAGCGAAGTATTTAATAATTAGAGAAAGCAACCTTGTCGGCGGCTTACCTTAATCTTCGAGCCGCATCCCTCCACATCACAAGTGGATTCATTTGTCAGCTTATTGAATTTGAAAAAATCACGAATTAAATTCACTTTTGGTCTTCCCATTGTTTTGAATTGATGAATAAAAGTTGGAGTATTCACAAAACTATTTACATCTTCTTCAATTTATTTACACATCATTATTTACACTTATTAACACACAGTGAGAAATTTGTCCGTAAAATTACGGAAATCACCTGGTAAAAAAATTACCAGAACTGCCCGTAATTTAACGGTCAATTTGTGAAATGAATATACAGACTTTCCGTGATTTTACGGGAAAAAATTGTCAATTTACGGAAACTACGTAGTGGTTGGATAACGTGACGTCCGTAATTTTACGGGAAAAATTAGTCAATTTACGAATTAAATTCACTTTTGGTCTTCCCATTGTTTTGAATTGATGAATAAAAGTTGGAGTATTCACAAAACCATTTACATCTTCTTCAATTTATTTACACATCATTATTTACACTTATTAACACACAGTGAGAAATTTGTCCGTAAAATTACGGAAATCACCTGGTAAAAAAATTACCAGAACTGCCCGTAATTTAACGGTCAATTTGTGAAATGAATATACAGACTTTCCGTGATTTTACGGGAAAAAATTGTCAATTTACGGAAACTACGTAGTGGTTGGATAACGTGACGTCCGTAATTTTACGGGAAAAATTAGTCAATTTACGGAAACCATGTAGTAGTTGGATAACGTGAGGTCCGTAATTTTACGGGAAAAATTAGTCAATTCACGGAAACCATGTAGTAGTTGGATAACGTGAGGTCCGTAATTTTACGGGAAAAATCAGTCAATTCACGGAAACCATGTAGTAGTTGGATAACGTGAGGTCCGTGATTTAACGTGAAATATGAGTCAATTCACGGAAATCATGTAGGCTAGTAGTTTGATAATGTGAGGTCCGTAATCTTACGGGAGGAAATATTCAATTTACGGAAACCATGTAGTATAGTTAGATTCTTAAGCTCCTTACACGGGAATAAAAACTAACATACCAACTTACTTTTGATATTTGATAATACACTGTCTGTACTTTCATGACATTTAATATAATATAATGGTAATTATGTACTTCTGACAGTCAGGTTTGTTCCAATATAGTAATATACAAGTGAATAAGAATATCCATTGGCCCAATAATTAATGTTTGATGTAAAATAATGAATATGGTATGATTGTCCTGTATCTATTTCTACGTTGATACATGGGGCTAGTCATGACACATTATATAAAGGCCTACAACTTTACTTGGTTTTCGCTGGAAAATTAATTGCAAAATAACATGATTATAAAATTGCTAGTGCTAGGTAAATACTAAGTACGGTAGGCCTACTTGATTAACTGAAGACTTCTTTTCATAATTCCAGGATTTTATCAACGAACATCTTTCCTATTATCTAAGAACTTCAAAATTATTATTTTCTCTTCAATAAATGGTCATTAAGTAGACAATGTCAAATGGAAGAGGAATGGAGCAGTAGCTATGGCAGTTTTTTCACTCTTTTACAATCTTTGTTCACCGTTTGTTTCGTCTTCGTAATATTGACTTTTTACGCCTCAAATTAAGAGAGTTAAAATACGTATAGCGTGAACGAATGAAATGTCATTTTTATGCCAAACTTGAATTGTGATGAATCAAGTTTGAAAACTGCCATGCATTTTAAAAAATAAATCTAAACAAAAACAGTATTTCCGTTGAAACTTCGTCAATTTATTTTCAAATTTATTTTCAATGAGGACAATGAATTCTTTTATCTCTGTGATCAGATCTAAGACTTTCTTCCGAACACTCCTCTCTTCGACGATTTCATGCCATCCTTCGGGTTGATCTTCATTATGCATCTGCAACAGTTGATACATGTGTTAGGTATAATTAGAGTATCCAATTATGAAATATGAGCTAAAATTAGAGACCAGTCTCAAACACTCCAACAGGAAAACTAGAATAATCTTTCGACCTTTCCATTCACGTCCAAATATCATAATCTGACTCTTATTGAAAATACAACTTTCTACTACTAACACTACTACGTCCATGAATTATGTCACACTTTTTGAGCCACTTTGTACCCCCTTCCCTCCCGTGTCACAGAACCTATCACCCAAACACAATTTTTCACAATTTCTCATACCCCCCCATTCTAACAAAAAATTGAAATTAACAGGCGAGAAAGGTACAATGTAGTAATGGAATTGAAAAATCAATTTCTTCATGTCTTAGTTTCTATTGAAATTATGCGTGTTATGTAATTATGCATGAGTAATGATAATAAGTTACTATATTACTAATTTCGAGTTTTTTGGGGTGGGTATGAGTATAAGAATCTAGAAGAATGGCGCCAAATACATGGCGCAAACAAATGGTACGTCACACGGTTACCTCCCCCTCCCCCCTTGTGACACCTTGTCACAAACCTTGACAAGCCCCCTCCCCTCCTAAGTTGTTACCTTATTTATGGACCTACTCTTTGCAAATGTCACCAGTATCTAGAAGTATTTATGTTTATTTTTAATGACACATCATTTTACTCAATTAGTGGGGAAGAGGAGCTGAAATCAGTGCAAAATGTGAAACAAACGGGATTTCTTGCACACTGACTGATTATTGTGAACTGGCACTATATTCAAAAATTGATGTCCACAAATTAAGTTACCGGTACAGTAACTTTCGGAGTAATTCAATAATAATAAAAACTCATTCAAACGTCAATCGAATGTAAAAAGTGTAATTGAAGTAGTTTAACATGACATCAAAAATCAAAATGAAGTCCACACAATGAGAAATTTCATTATATATTTTTTTTTTCAATTGATAGGCCTACTTTGAATTGATAAAAATATGCAATTTTCATTGTCAAGTTTGCGAGTGAATTAAAAGCCATGAATTCAGTAGTGAAGATGACCAGTGTACCATAGCAATCGAAAAATTGATGAAACTTTTATTGCAGTAACTTTCTAAGTAATTGAATGATTAGATCCATCAATCAAAGTTCAATTGATTTTTTTTCTCACTACAAAGTTGACTTTGGTATCAAATGAAAGCCTATCTCTAGTGATGATTTCAATAATGCACAATTCAATTTTAATGAATACATCAATGTCCGATTGCATTTAAAGGGACAATTTTGAAACTTCATTGATCGGTCTGATCATTTATCAACTCGGAAAGTTACAGGAGTAAATTTTTTGTCGACATCCATTTTTTAATTGCTACACATTATGCATTTGAATTGCATATAAATAATCAGAAAATCAGCATAACATCTTCAATATCTTTCATAAATCTTTCGAAGAATAATTTAAAAAAATATATAAATATATATTTCACATTATATGGGCAATTTTGTTTGATAACCTAGATGACTATTTTGTGTACAGTGTATGATCTAATCATCGTTTGGATGAGTGAAATTAATTTGATTAGACCTACACTGAAATTGACTGGAATTCAATTTTTGACCATTGATGTTTGGATTGATGTTTGGATATAAGTCAGCATGAAACTCTTACTTTACTGAAATGTAATCTTGCAACTTGAAATGAACAATATGATATTCAATGGATTCTATTTGATGAGAACAGCAAACTACACATAATTTTTCATTTTTTCATTCATTGCCCTACCGCAATAAAAACATTTTCCTTTGAATAACATTGGTTCCAAAGTTTCAATATATTTTACTCCATAAGCATGAAAATTGAAGATTGCATGTTAAAAAATGACCACAGTCATCCCAGATTGTGGTTGACCTACATACCTACTTAACATATATATGGCAAGCAAGGTTTAGTGTAACGAACATACCTTTGAATAAACTCCATTGTTTGGGCAAGTTTGGGGGGGTATATGATGTTGAAAACATAGAATGACGCAAAGAGCACGGCTGTTGCTTCGAGTGAGCTGCTGATCCCATCTATCCGAACCTTGCCATCCACAGCGAGGGCAAATTTCAGCGCTCCCATGGCTGACGTTCCTGAAAAAGCGGACAATTTTATTCAAGGGTTATGATAGAAGTCTAACATGACTTACTGCATTATATACCAAGCACAGTTGAAACAAGAAACTTGAAAATATATGAGGTTCAGAGTTCTACGTCAAAGAGCAGGCAGGATGACGAGAGTTTGAGCATGAGAATAGGGCGGCGATCAAGGCACCTGGGGCCAAGAGTCGAGACAGCCAAAAAGGGACATGTAATAAAAAGGGAATTGTTAGGTCATGCACATATTGTAATAGGGTCCAAAAAAACTTTCAAACTTCATATTTTTATCGTCTGCCTCCTGTTGCATGCAATCCTACAAAATCAATTAAAAACATGTGATTGAGTGAATTTTCCTGCACACTCATTCAATAATATACAGTGAAACCTCGATGCATCGTCTTTCAATGGACCAGGGAAAAAAACTTCCATCCAGAAAACTATTAAAAATGATTTTTTAGAAAACATTTCTAGGTCCAGTATAAGCCCATTTTGAATGCCAGAACTTGTAAGTTTCCTCTCATAATGTAATCCCTTTCAGGTCTATAGGGGACGTCTATAAATCATGTCACAGCTTAGGGGGGGAGGGGGGGTGTCATGATTTGTGACAGGGTGTTACAAGGGGGGGAGGGGGGGAGACAGCTGTGTGACGTACCATTTTTTTGGTTCTATGTATTTTGCGCCATTCTTATAGATTCTTACATTATTATACCCACCCTAGAGACAGCAGTTGTATATCAAATAATTATCAAGTTTGAGTACTTGAAATTTCAATAAAATTTCAATAAAAGTGAACATAAAGAAACAAATATTTTAATTTTATTATTTTATTGTACCTTCACTGCCTGTTAATTTCAATTTTTTTGTTAGAAAGGGGGGGTATGAGAATTTGTGACGTATTTAAAGGGGGGAGGGTAATGGGTTTTGAGACCAACTGTGACATGGGAGGGAGGGGGGGTTCAAAATGGCCTAAAAAAGTGTGACATAATTTATGGACGTCCCCATACTAGCTATCCTCATTATTTACACTCAACTTTTTGACTGAACTGCTTGCCTGCCATGGGACATTCCAGGTCAAAGATCATTTTCTGAACTGACATAACAATATCAACCCCCTGAGCTGTTTAACAATGAACCTGTTAACTGGATTGGACATATTTTCTATTTGACAAAGGATGCACACACACCATTGAGTGTCCAGACGTATGTGGATGTATTTCACATACTTCATAAGTATTTCATATATTATACCAGTATAGACCTAACTGAGGGGGGGGGGAGGACGGCCGTCCATTGTGTTAGTTGTTTTCACCAGGTCTACGGATATCGCATTTCCGAGTCCAGTGCCTCGGGTGTCTGGGCGATCAAATGAACCAAGTGCTAACAGAAGTATATTTCGTAGGCCAGTTACTGAGAAGCGCGGGTCGGCTAATCCCAGGACCCGTACAAAGGTTCGTGGCAATATACATTTTGGACTTAGATTATTATTCATAGCTAGGTTGGGCCAACACTTACAATATCATGACGCTAAGATTTTCCACCAAATGACTATAAATTAGGTATTCAAAATTCCCAATACACAGTTGATAAAAGTTATGCGGCTTCATAATTCCTTCACTTCATATCTTACCTAAAGCAATCAATACTGGCGTGTTGATTTCCTGCTCCGATAGCTGTTTTTCGATAACATCTCGTGATGATGACTCCTGAAAATGAAGATGATACATATTAATTAATGTCACTTGAATAAAAATTGCAGATTAAAAATGATCAGCTGGGCCAAATTTGGGCGTAAATATTGAATTAAATTATATTCAAATTATTAAATTATATAATAATTATTAAATTAAATTTAATTAATTCGATCAGTAACACTAATATCATTTGATACAATTGATATATATTCAATATTGACTAGTATTAGTTGAGGAAGAGGAAGAGGAAGAGGAGAGTATAGGAGAAGTTATATAAATGCATATTATATTTATTGCAGAAATAATATAATCATCACGACGCCTACTGACCAGTGAGCTTTGAGCTTATGGCTCACGGCGTCTAGATATAACTTGAGTGTGGTTTGCCCATCTCTTAATCTGTTTTTCAAACTCATCAAGTCAGTATTAATGGTAGCGTACACCTTGCTAGTTGCACTTGGCCCACCACCAAACCTCAATTGTTGAATGGTCTCATCGACATCTGGTTGAATACATTGAAGCACTTAAATATAACTGAAAATATTCTGCTGATGACTTCCATCCAGCAGACGGTTGGCTTTTTAGTGCCACTCTTCCACGTGGTTATTAGTGCGTGGCCCATCGTGGTCCCAGTGGTTCCAAATTTCTCTGTGAATCATTGCATTCAATAAGATTGAAAGTTCTGAATTATCGTTATTGTTAATAATCAATGAGTCAAGTATGTAGGTAATAAAAATGGAATACATGCGACTGATCTACCAGAAAGGTTACCTACTCATGAGGAAATAATTACATTTGATATTATTCAAGAATTAAAATAATATGATTCAATAATAATATTGTCAACTGCTCTTCCCAAAAACTAACCTACCCATAAAGGAAACATTACATTCAATAATAATAAATACAATACCAATAGATAATAATATTTTCAACTACCCTACCAGAAAATTATTCTACACGGAATCTGATCTTATTTTTGAGAAAATAATTACATCCAATAATTCGCTACCAGTTGACCGCAGCTTGTTGGTAATTCTTTTCATGGTAGTGTCATCAATTTCGAAGAAAGTGATGTGATAATTTCGTAATGAATTGTTTGAAGAGGGAGTGGGTGACGAGGATGGAGAAAGGAGTTGACTGACTTCCACTTGTGGACGGGACGCCAGGAGAACCTTGGAATGATGTTGGCGATCGAAGCACGTTCGGAGCTGTAGTCATGGTGAAGCGAGCCTGCACTGCTGCGTCTTGTTCGACTAGCCTGCATTTGTTTAATTGTTTTACGTCGTTAATGAAATCGACTTGTTTCAAGTCGGCGAAACTTGTAACCCAAGATCGAGTAGTTCGATTATCATGGCTTCTTCGTCCATCTTTACCACCGAACTCAAAAAGGCCAAAGCCTCGTACATATACTTTTCAACTGTAGACATCTGCAATCATGGAATATATGGGACGGAATTCACTCGGAATATATTTCACAAATGAAGGAATAATAACTAATTATAGTAACTAGCTGAAAACGATTAAGAGCAGACCTGTATGCAGACCTGACCTGAATGATGATAACCAATCAGATATTCATGTCCCAGTACATGGTATTAATAATATGTATCTCCGTAGAACACACCGATGAGACAATGTTTAGATTCAGATATCAGGCCCTAACTAATAGCAGACATTCAATGGCCATTTAGGGGTTTCAAAACTGATGTAATAAGACAATAGATAGCTATGTAACTTTTCACATTCTCATTGAGACAGTGATCAAACCCCTAGATCGCCCTTAGCAAACTATTCCTGTGATTCAACTTGTCAGATGTTTCAAGACGATGCAGGAATAGCCCAGTTCATTGTACGTGCCATATGCTTGATAGTCTTGCAAGCAGTGAATTGAACAGCAAATGATTGTGTCACTCTCCTCAACTAGATCGCCCTTAGCAAACTATTCCTGTGATTCAACTTGCCAGATGTTTCAAGACGATGCAGGAATAGCCTGGTTCATTGTACGTGCCATATGCTTGATAGTCTTGCAAGCAGTGAATTGAACAGCAAATGATTGTGTCACTCTCCTCAACTAGATCGCCCTTAGCAAACTATTCCTGTGATTCAACTTGTCAGATGTTTCAAGACGTTGCAGGAATAGCCTAGTTCATTGTATGTGCCATATGCTTGATAGTCTTGCAAGCAGTGAATTGAACAGCAAATGATTGTGTCACTCTCCTCAACTAGATCGCCCTTAGCAAACTATTCCTGTGATTCAACTTGTCAGATGTTTCAAGACGATGCAGGAATAGCCTAGTTCATTGTATGTGCCATATGCTTGATAGTCTTGCAAGCAGTGAATTGAACAGCAAATGATTGTGTCACTCTCCTCAACTAGATCGCCCTTAACAAACTATTCCTGTGATTCAACTTGTCAGATGTTTCAAGACGATGCAGGAATAGCCTAGTTCATTGTATGTGCCATATGCTTGATAGTCTTGCAAGCAGTGAATTGAACAGCAAATGATTGTGTCACTCTCCTCAACTAGATCGCCCTTAGCAAACTATTCCTGTGATTCAACTTGTCAGATGTTTCAAGACGATGCAGGAATAGCCTAGTTCATTGTATGTGCCATATGCTTGATAGTCTTGCAAGCAGTGTATTGAACAGCAAATGATTGTGTCACTCTCCTCAACTTGGTAAACTCCCATGTCTTCTATTGAATGTCCACGGGCGTATGTATGTACCTACAAAGAATACCTCGTCATCTTTGATGATCATAACAATTATCCTCAACAAATTCAGAAGCAACTCAGACTTCATCACCACTATTCGCTCCTTGTTATACTCGATGCCTCTCAAGGTACAACTATTAGGCCTAGCTAGCATCAGGTCTCGCACATTATGAAGCTCTACGCTACTCTGAATGGCAGTGCTCAGGAATGTCTGGACCGTATTAACTGGCATTGTTGCTTACAGGCTCGTTTGTAAACAAACCATTTGCAGAACACGCAGCCTGAAGGTACTGATGTTCAACGGACAGGGAATAAGTCACATTGATCGTGTTTTCCAGATCGTATCACGTCTCTGAATATTTATGCTCGGACTCGAACCGCAATGACCAAACTCTCATCAATGGACCGTACATTAATATCAGTCAGTTTGAGTGGTGACGCAAATAGTGATGGTTGGCCTGACTGGGTGGTTCGCGAATGTAATCTGTGATTAGCCCGGCTGGAAGAGTATCCACATCTTGACTCACAACAGGCGAGCAGATGATTTGCACAGTGCGTATGAGATGAAGCAGCATTGTCCAAACAGAATCGCCGGTATTTTCACCAATAAGGAGCGGAATAAGCCGAATCAAAGTCCAAGTTTGAACTGCGTGAGCTAGAAATGGGCGTTTATCAATGAAGAAGCGATTCAGTGAATCGATTCGATTTTTCTGTCAACGAATCGATTCACCGGTTAATCGGATGGATTGAAATCGATTCATATGAAAAGATCGATTTATTCATTACATATACATATACATATACATTATACATTCAATAGTTTCTCAATTGCTTTTATCGATGTGTAAAATGAGCCAGAGACCATAGGTTACTATTCGAACGGAGTTATAACGTTGTTACAGTGATAGGAGGAGTTGAAATCAAACTTGCTTCCGGGTGAAATACGGAAACAACCTGTAGGTATGCGAAAACAATAACACCGATGTCACATAAGATGCATAAGACGACTACGACGCAACCTGACGGGAGATTATTGTACTACGTGCTATCGTTTGGACATCAACTTCTTGCTATAATCATTATAATGAACAATTTGTTCGTTTTATAGGTGGAAAGTGTTTGTTGCACTAGGTGTGTACACATGGAATTCATGATGGTTTAGTGTTGATATCGTCATTGGGTATATTGTAAGTGAATAATTAGTCCATTTTAGAAGTGAAATAATTTTTTCATTGTTGCACTAGGTGTGTACAGGTTGAATTGAACTCGCCCAGTCATACACAACCTGGATAGCTATGTTCATGGCCTGTTTCATATTCGGACACACTGCCGTTATTATATATTAGTATTACTATTATTATTATCATCAGATTCGAATCATGATATATCTCATCCTCAGCACATATTACCTTTAAGGCAGGCTAACTACGAGAAAATGAAATATCATGCAAGCCTACTTATCGGAAAGGGAGGGAGGTGATGGAAATTGGAACAGTTACATGAGTACAATAGAGTGGGTACCTACATTCCATGGCTTTATTACTTCGAAGGGAGGACAAATCGCGCTTCTTTCCCTTGCCCTGCCCGCTGAATTCGGCCTGCACCCATTTGTCTTGAGGGTCTGCAAGCCGAGCACGTCGCCCCGCCGACTAACCTGCAAGGTCACAGTTATCAAGCTCAAATCATATTACTTGTTACACCCTTCTCATTTCCTCGCAGTGTAAATACGATCGAGTGACATTTACATAATGATTATTATTCATGCTGTCGCTTATAAGTGATTCAATTGAGAAGGTGCCAACTGACCTACAAATCTACTGTACTGGCAACTAGCTGACCTCAACTTGTACTTGTTGAGCCAAGCTGAGTACACCTCTTGAGATGATGCAACCTCCGCCTCCAGCGCTTCCAGCTCCTCGAGGTCCGCACCCTTGTCTCCACTCGCTCTCTGGAGGACGAGTTGCCAACTCTCTATCAAGTACACAACACTTCGCTCCAGCGATTGCATGTCGAAATGGATCGACTCAAGCAACACTAATATGCGCTCTTGGAATGCTATACAAAAAATATGTTTCTGCAAATAAAATAACTATTCCGTTCATATTCCGAGTTGAATGAATTGATAGAAATATATACTTGAAAACTTGAGAAACTTCTAAACGTTCTCAACTTTTGTAAATAGTACAATTGAGCCTATATTTATATATATGTGTGTGTGTGTGAATTCCATCGAATTAAAATTATATTCAAATTATCAATGTGATCAAAAATTCAGATCATTCATAATTTCAATAATTCATAATCAAATTATAAAATAAATCAACCGAATATATATTATCGATTAATTTATATGTATCAATTACGACATTTTGTTTCATTTTCCCGTCATGACTCGTATGAAAACCTGGTAATTCATCAGAATAGAGTTGAATAAAGTGAGTGCTTATAAATGTCCTCACACTCGTTGGGCACGATAACCTCGCTACTATCGGCATTGTTTGCCGGTGTGTTCTGTGAGTGCTGGGAGACTGTGGAGACAGAGGGAGTGGGCTTGGTGGAAGGACCAGAGGGTCACGGATATCTTCAGGGTCCTCTTTGTCTTCGGCGGATCCAGACCCCTTGGTTCGTCCTCGATGACACTTCACTCCTCTGCTCAGCGCGTGCCAACTTACTCATGGCCTCAATCAAAATTGAAATTAAACAACTGATGACGTTTTGAACAGGACGAGGACACTAGTGATGGGCTGAAATTATCTGTTGCATTACAGGAAACTATATTTGATGTTGTTGGGGAATTGTTGGAGATGAGTGAATTGGTTGGGGTTGCAGCTGGTAGTGAAATTACAGAGCCAAAATGGAGATGGACTGCATTTTGAAGCTGTTTTGCCTTCACTATCTTAAAACATGTTGACATGTCAACTTGAAAATCTACATCTTTAAGGTCGTCCAAAGTTTCCACACCAATGTCCTCAAAGCATTTTACGATCTTTTCATGCGCAGCACTGTCAATATTCTCCACTACGTTCATAACAAACTTCATAATCTTGGTCATCTGTAAAACACAAGAAAAACATGATTAAATCAACGGTTATATTAGTTTGAAAGGAGACACAAAATTACAAATTACAAAGCTAAACTACCTGAGCTAACTAAGCTAAAATTCAGCAGACGTACACACCTACACTGTGACGAAAGTATAACTTTGCATAAGTAGGCCTACATCATCACAAAATCAAAACGGTTTGAAAAAAAAAAAAAAAAGGCCTAAGATTAGACTCTCACGTTCTGATCTTTCAATGTGCCTAGGGCAATACAGTCCTTAGGGGACTCGGCTGACACTTCTGGAGCGAATCCAGACGCCTGCATGGTGAGGATTGACTATTCTTCATAGCCTGCCAACAGTCGAGAACTTCAAGTTGGAGACGTTTGTTTAATATTTCGCATGCCTCTAACTGTGTTTGAAGGACTTTTATCTGGTCTTCCTTTTTTGTAGCCTGAAACAATTAATATACGAATTACTAGTATACATTCATAACTTCAGGAAGTCGGAGAGGAAGTACAATAGTACTTTGAAATTGAGTAGTTGTTGCATTGCATTAAAAAGTATTACAGTTTTGAGAACATACAGCAAATGAAACAACACAAAACCCACTTTACTCAACAGGAGTATATAAACACAAGTAATCTGTCAAAAAGTATACAGTCTTTGAATTGTGTTGATAACATATGTGATTTGGTCCATGGGAGCACACTGTCTAAAGGGTATCATAATTCATAGCTCCAAAGAAAACTGTGAAATGATCTAAATATCAACGCCATGTAGATGCCAATAATGGGAATTGTAAACACCACATGGCACTGTCAATAACCTCCCAACACATTGTGTAGCTCAATGTCTAGAGACTAGGCCTATTATGTGTACTACCGGCAATGGTAACTACGTCTACAGTTGTCTCGCTCCTATTCACTTGCGTCTCACCGTTATCAGGACAACTAGCGCCTTGCAACGACAGCGGCAAACAATACATCAATCAACAGCTGGTTCGGTGCTAATGCACACATCTAAAATGGCAACTTGGATAGAAAATATGATGTCATAGTACAAGTGGTTCAATTTCCATACATATACCTACGCTGGTTGTTACAATAATAAGAACATGACCTTCCTCTGCACGTTCATTAGGACACATAAAAATCTCAGTTCTCTATTTTTCCTTCTCCTACTCCCACAATTATTACCGAGCAACTCATTTTGCACCGAATTAATTCAAGATATCATAATACAACTTCAATTGATTTCTAATGTACGCCTACTTACACTGTCGTAATGTGCATTATATTTTTCGGCTACTGTAAAACTACAATAATCTATTCGATGGTTATGTACAAACATTCGGACGAATAAATAATGTCGGCAAGTCCGTAACTAGGACTAACTAAGGACCCAATTGAATGCACAAAAACAATGAGCGCTTCAGAATGTGGTGTCGGCGATCAAAGTTACATGCGCGCGCATATCTAAGAGACACATTTAGGGTCGAAGTGAGGCTACCATAAATGCAGTTATCTATATACAATGCTACCGGAAAATTGAAAATGTCCATGGCTAACTTCCAAAGTCTTTGGACATTACTCTAGTGTGTAAGTCTATTCCAGCTAGGGTTCTCATTTTGTTTGAATTGAGTTGTAGTTTTCAAACTTGGACAGATCTTCATTTCTTCATTCAGGCCTATTGTTCAGATGCATTAACAATCAGTACGGTGTACATATCAAAATATCATACAACCCTTAACATACAGCCAAAACATGTAACATCATAATAAAACATGCAGAACACACGAAAATCAAGTAGCTCGGGGAAAATACTGGAGACAATAACACCTCAGACCCACTGTGAAGGCATACATATGTAATATGATTGTGTATCTAGGTCTCCTGGTAGATATTCATGCTTTTACAACAAGTATGGACAGTTTTGCTAGAATGATTTGAAAGTTTCAAATGCTATTTCGTGTTAAGACCTGTCACTAGTGGAATTATCCGTGAACTCAAGGCATTAAATGTACACATAGAAGTGATCATTCAGATCAAAAACTGAAACATTTACACTTGTACCAAAGACTAGACACAACAGAAAACATTGTCTGTACATCCGTACATTCATAGACATACCTGTCTAGCAGACACTAATGGAAACAATATGATACCTTGCCAAAATAGAGAGTTAATATCACTATATGACTCCTGGTTCAAATAATATCAAACTCACAAGCTTTTGAGACCACCTGAACAACCTTGGTTGGCGTGGTGGCGGAACTTTGGCTGCTGCCAGAGTTAGCGTCTTTGTTGGGGGGTAGGAGTTCGTTGCTGGCTTGGGTGTGGAGGAAGTTGTTGTAGTCGAGTTTGCCCTTCTATTTTTAGAAAATAAAACGTTAGCTCTCTTCCCTCCATTGAGAAGGAGTTTTCTCTTGCTGGAGCTATAATACAGAGAGAAACATAATAAATCATCACTAGTTAAAGAGTTAGCGAAGATTTAATTTCACATGTTTTTTGTTCTGGGTGCGTATGTGCGTATTGGCGGCTCCACTGGTTAAATTAAAAATGTTTCCAGCTTGATAATTTTTCTCACAATTAAGTTTCATCTAACCGAGCGGCTGATCAAAACCGTTTATATGAATTGTTGACATTTCAAAAATACCCTTGAAAATACAAATAACAAGAAAATGAAAAACATTTTTATTTGAAAAAAAAAACATTCTATAAAAGTAGAAAATGAAAATACGGTACTGCATTTTGCTAATATAAACACTAGGCATATGGCCTATGCTGTGCTAATCTGGTTATTTTGGCATGGTTGAGGGTTAGAGAAATCAAGAAAATAATACGGCTAGCCTCCGATACACCGAAAAAATTGTTCACCGAAAAAAGTTATTTTATAGGGTTGACTGTACTGGGAGGCAAGACCCGAGTAGAACGACGATTCGGGGTGGAGCTACGACGATGGATTAAAAAAGTGGGGGAATATTCCCCACCAATATAAATAAAATACTATTATGTCTGAAAATATTGTTCTCTTCGGTGTTTGTTTTTTAATAACGAACACTGTAAAAAATTGAAATAAATAAATAAGTTGGTACGGCGATCCACAAAAAAAAACGAATACCGAAGAAACTATAGGGGATGAACTATTCGTTACGTCAGTGACGTTACCTGAGACGTGTCTCATACGCAGGAAAAAAAATGAAAAAACTTGGAAAAAATTCATTTGGCAATACACCGAAAAGAACAATATTTACAGACATGGTATTTTATTTTTATGGGAGGAGAATATTCCCCCACTGTTTGAATCTATCGTCGTAGCTCCACCCCGAATCGTCCTTCTACTCGGGTCTTGCCTCACAGTACAGTCACCCTATAGAAACCTTTCTCGTTATACGATTCCCCCCTCCCCAATAATTACTACAAACAAAACATGTTGTGATAATCATCCCAAGTATTAACACCCATAATATAATATGGGCTACTGATTTATAAGCTTCGAAAACACCGTACAAGCCATTTCAATATACCTAGGGTATAAAACTTTAATAACTCATGGAATTAATGGATAAATCATATTTATATCATATTGAAGATATTTCATATTTTCCAACGAATGATCTTCTAAACTGTAGTATACCATAGAAAGCACAACCTTGACAGCAGATATATTTCTTCAGATTTTCAAGAAAAATAATGTACACTTGGAAGTTTATTTTCAAGGTGATTACGGTCCGAAACCATAAAGCTGGATTGCCATGCACGCGATTCTCATGTCGCGCGTCAAAATCGAGAGTGGTGGACATTCTGAAAGTCGCTTGGCGATTCGAGTATAGACATCTAGCGACAAAAACTTGAACTACTATTGGCGGCAATTATTTTGTGCATCTGTCAACGTCTAATCGAAGTCGATTATCGATAGATCGCTGGATGCAGTATCCGAAACTGTACTTCCGCCAATATCGCTAGCTCATATCGTTCAAATGTTGAGCAAATATCTACTATCGCGACTTGTCCCTGATTGGTCAGTGAAGGAAAATGCCTGCCGGCTCGCGACTTTGAGCCGCCATGACGCGCGGCATGGAAATCCAGCTTTACGGTCCGAAAGTTTCCTCCTCGAAACCCGAGCTGAACTATCAATTAACTAGCTGAATGCAGATGATTCCACGATTGAAATAAAATTGTTTTGTCATGTGCAGCAAACCTTCATTAGCAAAGAAAGAGGGTCTCGAACAAATTTAAAGTGATCATATATTTTGCCTCGGCTCAGTAGCCTAACAATTACCGATTTAATTTAAATTGGACCTATTTTTTCAGTTGTATTAGTTTTTCCTAGGCAACTCCAAAAACACGAATAAGCCCACATTGATCGTTCTTCCTCTCCTTCTGTTTTGACTTTTAAATGTACTTTGAAGCAAATTTAGGCATTTTTTCAACACACTTTTGAACTTGCACCAAGAAAACAATTTTGAACTTTCAAAAAGTCTGTTTTGCTTGTAGAGAACTGAAAAGTGCTTTTGTACCTCCAAGTCCTGAGCACTTGTTGGTATTAAAAATGTCTAGAGATGAATGAAGAACAAAGTATACTTTCAGCTTCTTTGATGATGAAAACTGTGCTCAACATGAGCCTGAGACTCACCTTCTTCGAACTTCCTCGGCCCACATTGTCTACGCGAGCACTCAAAATACCACGCATCATATGGTCTCTGCTTCTTCTCAAGCATTCAACAATTGTTTCTTCGTTCGAGGGATCTGCATGAAGAACAAAATATATTTCATCAGATGAGCGTTAGCAATGACCACCATGTCACTAACAGCGTGCTGGTTCGTCAAGTGCTGGTGCGCCGAGTGCCGGTACTTTGCGTGTTTTTCTTTTGATTTAGTTATCGATTGTCTACTCCCATTCCCTGAAGCTTGTCCACCATGGTTATCTTCACTGCCCACCTATCGTGTAGCGTCCTCTGTTAGGGCACTTGTCCTCAAGTCAAACGCATCATCATAATATCTGGCACCTCTAGCCGGAAAACAGGTCTGCAAGTCTCACTTCACACACATACAAATCCTAACCCACACCCATCCAGATTGCACATTAGTGTCGCGACTTTTGCTCGAAGCCACCCAAATGCTACCCCCACAACCACTCATCCAGAAACAGCAGCGCGCACTCTCTTCCCTTGCAGCCCACTTCATCTTTACACCGTTCAGCCCACACATAACCAATTCGACCTGTCATGCAACCTTCCGATCCAGTCTGATAACCTTTCTAGTTTCTACACACTAGAAAAGTTCCTTCCATCCTACCGTATATTATTATTCCTCTGTCTCTATTGCCTACTGTCATTTAAATGCTTATTGCTCATTTTAGACCCATCTTATCTTTTCATATTTTATTTTCTCTCCTGTAGGCCCTACATACATTTTTAGGCTTAAGCTACATAATTTACAATACTTTTTCCCTCCACTCATGAATCCAATTTCAGTACTTCATAATTTTAACTGACGACTTTAATGTGTGTGGGCGTTAGTTCACTGAATAATTAGATGAGCGATAACGAAGACCTCCATCCTACTCTTACGGGGCTTTGTCTTGAGTTTTTGTTTGTTCGTACGCACTGTACAGGTTGCACCGTTGGACTCAGGGTGCTGAAAGTCCTATACAAAAGTTTAGGAAGAAGTTCGTATAGCTGTTATTGCTGTCGAGCCACCGGCAGTGGTTTGTAATACTTTTACACCAACCGCTAGATGCCGCTAAAAGCGTTTCTCGTAGTTTACCGCGAGAATTCGCGTTTAACTTTGTTGGCGTCATTGTCGTCAAATCGCTTTAAAAATGGCATCCCGTAAGTTTGCCATTGTGTGAAAGTGCAGTGTAACTGTGTTTTTTTGCATAATATGTGAAGAAGAATTCGCCGGAACCAACGAGTTATAGAGCTTCAGCTCTTAGCTCTTCAGGGAGTATTGTTTTATCTCACTAAGCCTAGATTAGTGTCACTAGGCATAGTCTTTGTTTTCGTGAACGCCTTAGGCCTAGCCTAGGCCAGAAAATTTAATATCGCCCTAGCCATTGATTCCGATGCCCTAGCTAAGCTAGCCCTAGCTAACATGTGACATTTCAGTTGGCATATTAGTTTAGTTAGCTAGGCCTAGTATATCAGTTCAGTTTATTGATATTTGGCCTGTTTGTTTTGGCCCAGAATCGGCTACCTTCGGCCATCGGCTAGGCCTGCCTAGGCCTAGGCCTATCTGTCCTAACCTGTCCTGTGGAACCTTTAAAGGTTTTCAAGTTTTAGTCGAGTGATAGCCTAGTATTGTAGTTTAGTTAATTAGTATACTAGTTGCCTGTCCACTGTGCAGTGTCCAGTCAGTAGCACTAGGCACTAGTTGAGTTGAGTAGGCCTAGACCTCAACCCTAGGCATGCCCTAGGTATTTAGATTTAGTACTTTTAATTAGGCTAGTTACTTAGTAGGCCTATTTTTAATCACCGGTAGGCCCAAGTTGAATTTGTATATTTTGATCACTGCAAGTCAGTTACCAAATATCTTGGCTTAAGGTATTCTAGTCTATCTGTGAGTTGCTAATTGTGATAAACCTGTTACCTGTACATTGATTGTTACCTGATCTTGAACTATTCTTCTTTACTATACTTGATTTCCTTATTAATAGGAGTACCTGTATCTTATTTTGTTGGTCGGCCACTAGTGCCTACACAAATATTTTTGTTCAATTACCGGACTGAAGTTTGTAGTTGTACTACGTTACGTGCTATTGATCACTTGTCACGCCTAGTGGTGCTATTGTGCAATTGTAATTAATTGTAATAATCTTATCTTGATAATGAGTGGCTATTGTAAGGCATTTGGTTGTTCTAACAATCGTTACAATTGTGATTTACATTTCTTCCGTTTTCCCAAAGATGAAGAACGTTGTAGGTTATGGGTTGAACGGTCAGGAAATATCACCTTGCATGGTAAGGATTCATCTGTGTTATTTGACATCGCAAGACTGGGCTCCAAGCACTTTGCTCAAAGTGAATACCAGAATAATTTATTGAATCGCTTAAAATGGTCTGCAGTTCCAACTCTCTTTGACCATACATGCCTAATCCAGGATCGTCAACCTGAAACCCCTACCAATGAAACGTGCGAGCCATCTGCAGTAGAAACAGATTTAACGAGATACCCTGACAATGACTCGGAACCAGTGACCGTACCCACGGACTGGGACTCATCGACTTATATTATACCAACAGCTGATCATGAAATAGAGGTTTCCTCTTCTTCTGGATTTGAAGTGCATAACCATCTGCCAAGTGATTTGTCCATTGAAGTGTATAACCATGTGCCATGTGATGTGTTTGTTGAAGTTCCCAACCGTGTGCCAAGTGAAGTGTCTCTGAGTGACTTACCTAACCGTGTGCCAAGTGATGTTCCTATCGACTTGAATGACCGTGTGCTGAATGATGTATCACCAACGACCGGAAAGCACAGACTCGATGTAGAATCATACTCTGATGTAAGTTCTCCGAATCGGATGTGCTTCCGGGAAGGTGATATACCGGTACTACCATCAGATTACTTGAATGGCATATCGCCCATAAAAGATCAAGAGCCCAGTACATCAAGGCCTACGACCAGCACCCAATTCAAGATAGGAACTGCACTTGGAAAAAGACGTCAATATGCTCAACATAAACTTAAGAAATCAATTTTAAGCATGATTGATGCAACCCGAATTGACCAGCTTACCCCGAAGAAGAAAAAGATGCACTCTGCTCTGGTGATTGCCAACAAACGCATTTCTACGCTCAAGCAGCGTTGTAAGCAGATGCAGTTGAATTTGAAGAACATGCAGTCTACTCTAACATCTAAAGTGGTCGAAGAGATTGAAAGTACTGTATCTCCAGCAGCAGCTCGTCTTTTTTCGAGCCAACTATTGAACGGGAAGAAAAAACCAAGAGGCCGGCGCTATACAATGGATGATAAGATTTTATCTCTCTCCTTGTATAAGAGAAGCCCTAAAGCCTACAAGTTGATGCAAACTTTTCTTGCCTTACCAGCGCCACGAACTTTAATTACTGTGTTGAACAGAATTCCTTTCCTTCCCGGTATCAACGAGTCTATATTTACTTACCTGAGGAAAAAGTTATTGAAGATGGAAGAGTCCGATCGTGTCGCATCTCTTCTATTTGATGAAGTATCCCTCAGTGCTGGAGTGCAATACTCAGAGAAACAAGACTTGATTGTTGGTTATGAGAACTATGGAAGCCTCGGAAGAACGAAAGAGTTGGCCAACCACGCACTTGTATTTATGGTTCGTGGCTTAAGAAAGAAGTTCAAGCAACCAGTAGCATTTTACTTTTGTAAGGACGTCACAAAGACAGCGAAGTTGGAAGAGATCATAACTGAAGTTATTGAATCGCTTCAGACTGCTGGTCTTCGCGTTGTGTGCACAATTTGTGACCAAGGAACGACGAATGTTGCAGCTTCAGATTCTCTGGTAAGGAAAAAGCCAACGGACGTCGTTCTTCCTCGACATGGTAAATGCTTTAAGGTTAACGGAGAAGACATTGCCATAATGTATGACCCGCCTCATCTATTGAAGAGCCTCCGCAATGCCTTAATCAAGTATAATGTACATTGGACGCCCACGGACAAATGTCATTGGCATTGTCATTGGCGGTTAGTGGCATTGACAACGAACCTGCCAAAGCAGAAGCAAGCTGGGACCATGTCAAATTATTCTTTGCCAAAGACCGCGAAACCATCTTCCAGCGAGCGGTTAAGCTAACGGAGGCTCACGTGAACCCAACATCGCAGCAGAAAATGAGGGTCCCCCTTGCAGCCCAGGTGATGAGTCAAACGGTGGCAGCCGGAATAAATTCCATTGTGGCAGATCCAGGACTGTTTGACTTCGGCGAGACACCTGCTTCTGAGAGAACTTATTACATGCCATCTTCTGCCATCTGGACGTCTCATTTTCTCCTTGATGCCGACCATCTATTCGACAGTTTCAATGGAACTAAAGTACGTGCGACTGATATGAAATACCATCGTGTTGCCTTAACTGAAAAATCGATACACACTACATTTTGGCCTACAATTGTAGACAAAATTGATAGCTGGAGTTTTGAGGATAAGGTAACTCATCGCAAACAGCGATCTCCGTTTCAAAATGGATGGTTGACGTCGATCCATGGTGCAACTTTTGTTGGAAAACTTTTACGAGATAAGTACAACATTAGAGTTTTGCAAACCCGACGACTAAATCAAGATCCTCTTGAAAACCTGTTCTGCATCATAAGACAACATGGGCAAGATAACACGAATCCCTCTTGCACGCAGTTTATTTCCGCATTGAAAACCTGCATTATTAATCAGATGATGAAAGCACCTACCCGAGGATCCAACTGTGCTCCTGACTCGGACCTGCTTCTCTCCGATCTTAAATCTTTCCTACTTCCGTTTGAACCATCCAATGCTACAGGGGATGTTATTGAAGAAGCAACTGGCGGTGAGGAAATGGGTAATGAACCATTCGGACCTGAAGATATTGCCGATATTATTGAGAATGAAAATTCTGAATTCAATCTGGATAATCTAGACTTTAATGAAGTCTTTGAAGAACTCATGGATTCGGATGCAACACCTCGTCCAACATTACATCAAAGCGAGAGAGCAACTGTAGCATATGTTAGTGGATTCATTGTACGGAAGCTTGTGAAATTGGATTCTCCCGACAGTTGTGATTGTTGTAAATCTCTTTTAACATCCTCGGAGATAACAAACGACCACACTTTCATCGATTTCAAAGAACGGAGTGAGAAGTACAGGTGTTTGGTCTATCCATCAGAAGACTTTGTTACCACCATGGGGCTAGGAGCACAAGTTGTGATGAAGGTGCTAGGAGAAACACCTCAACTGATTAACCTGAAAAACTGTATCATCAGTCGCATCAACAACTCAGTTGATTTCAGTTGGTTCAACTGTCCTGAACATCATGCTGACTTGAAGACACGCATTATCAATACATTGTGTCGGATCACTATTCACCAT
Organism: Brachyptera putata; assembly: GCA_907164805.1. Classification (NCBI taxonomy): domain Eukaryota; kingdom Metazoa; phylum Arthropoda; class Insecta; order Plecoptera; family Taeniopterygidae; genus Brachyptera; species Brachyptera putata. The sequence continues at coordinate 2,857,695 of OU015469.1, forward strand.
CACTGTCGACTTGTTAACCAACGATTGAAAGAAAGACAGCCCGTACCAGATTCCATGCAACATCTTGGATCGAAACCTACAGCCAGACAAAGGAGAATGAAAAAAATCCTACATAAGTGAAAAGTACCGGTTTACCAGTAGTTGTAATTGTACATATATATAGGCCTACTATAATTATTTTCTAATCAATATGCCAGTGTGATTCTGGTCACGGTTTGTTGATTATCAACGCCAAGGTTGGGTTGGTGGACGTATTATATAGGTTCCTCAGACTCTAATATCTCAGGAATTGTTATATACGTTATAAAACCGTCACAGTTACCTAATTTCTGAAATAATCAATGTTTAGTTTACCAGTAAGTTGTACATATATATACTATAATTATTCTTAATCAATATGCAGTATGATTCTGGTCACGGTTTTTTGATTACTCGCCAAGGTTGGGTTGTGGACAGTATTATTCAAAGATGTTACTATAATTATACTACTACGTATTATTGCACAAAGTTGTGAATGTGGCCAAGTTACCGTCAATGAAGCTGGACCCGTTATAGCCGAGGAGGAGACGGAAGCTCGACCCGTTTTAGCCGAGGAGGAGACGGAAGCTGGACCCGTTATAGCCGAGGAGGAGACGGAAGCTGGACCCGTTATAGCCGGGGGAGACGGAAGCGGGCCCTTTACCGAGGAGAGACGGAAGCTTGACCTGTTTGGGGCCCGTTGTCGCGAGGAGGAGACGGGAAATGGGCCCGTTATAGCCGAGGAAGGGGCGAAGCCGACCTTGGGCCCCGTTCCCAGAGGAGAGACGGGAAACTGGACCCCTTTTGCCGAGGAGGGGAAAAGAAGCTGCCCCTTTTTACCAGGAGGAACGGAAACTCGACCCGTTATAGCCGAGGAGGAGCGGGAAAGGGGCCCCCTTATAGCCGGGGGGGAACGGGAAACCACCCCGTTTTCCCGTTTCCGACGAGGAGGAGACGAAGCTAACCCGTTTAGCCGGGGAAAAGAAGCTGGACCCTTTAAAAGCCGAGAGGGGACGGAAGCTGACCCCCTTTTAACCAAAGGGGGGAGAACTGGGCCTTATAGCCGGGAGGGGAAAGGAACTCGCCCTTTTTCCTTTTCCCCAGGGGGGCTGGACTTTAGCCGGGGAACGGAAATGGACCCTTATACCGGGAGGAACGGAAAATGTACCCCTTATGCGGGGGGGACGGAAGCTGGGGCCCGTTTTACCGGGGGGGAACGGAAGTGGACCCTTTACCAGAGGAGACGGAAACTGGGGCCGTTAAGCCGGGAGGGGGAACGGACCCCAAGCCGGGAGGGGCGGAACTGGACCCGTTTTAGCCGGGGAGGGGGAAAGGAAACGGGCCCCTTATAAGCCGGGGAAGCGGAAACGGACCCTTATAGCCGGGGAGGACGATAGCTACCCTTAAGCCAGGAGGGACGGAAGGGACCCTTTTTAGCCGGGGGGGGGGAAAGGAAGCTGGGCCCGTTATAGCCGGGAGGAGACGAACTGGACCCGTTAGCCGGGAAACGGGGCTGGGCCCCCTTTGCCGGAGAACGGGCTGACCCGTTATGCCGGGAGGAACGGGAAACTGGCCCTTTTAGCCGGGAGGGGACAAGGGACCCTTTTTACCGGGGGGAAAACGGAAGGGACCCCTTATAGCCGGGGAGGAGACGAAGGACACCTGGACCCTTATAGCCGAGGATGAGACGGAAGCTGGACCCGTTATAGCCAGGGAGGAGACGGAAGCTGGACCCGTTATAGCCGAGGAGGAGACGCAAGCTGGACCCGTTATAGCCGGAGAGGAGACGGAAGCTGGACCCGTTATAGCCAGGGAGGAGACGGAAGCTGGACCCGTTATAGCCGAGGTGGAGACGCAAGCTGGACCCGTTATAGCCGGGGAGGAGACGGAAGTTCGACCTGTTGGGCCTGTTGCCGACGAGGAGAAGACGGAAGCTGGACCCGTTATAGCCGAGGAGGAGACGGAAGCTGGACCCGTTATAGCCGAGGAGGAGACGGAAGCTGGACGCGTTATAGCCGGAGAGGAAACGGAAGCTGGACCCGTTATAGCCAGGGAGGAGACGGAAGCTGGACCCGTTATAGCCGGAGAGGAGACGGAAGCTGGACCCGTTATAGCCAGGGAGGAGACGGAAGCTGGACCCGTTATAGCCGAGGAGGAGACGCAAGCTGGACCCGTTATAGCCGGGGAGGAGACGGAAGTTCGGCCTGTTTTGGGGCCCGTTGCCGACGAGGGGGCGGAGCTCGACCCGTTATAGCCAGGGAGACGGAACTGGCCGTTTTTAGCGAGGGGAGACGGAAGCACCGTTATAGCCGAGGGGAGACGGAGCTCGACCCCTTATAGCCGAGGGGGGAAAGGAAACTGGGCCCCTTATAGCCGAGGAGAGACGAAGCGGAACCCCTTATAGCCGGGGGGGAACGGAACGACCTGTTTAGCCGAAGGGAAAGAAGCTGACCCGTTATAGCCGGGGGGGGGGAACGGGCCCGTTAAGCCGGGGGGGAAGACGGAAAATGACCCGTTAACCCGGGAAGACATAGTGACCCCCTTATAGCCAGGAGGGCCGGGAACTGGACCCGTTATCCGGGGGGGAGACGGAACGGACCTTATACCGGGGGGGACGGAACGGGACCCTTATACCGAGAGGGACGGAAACTGGCCCCCCTTATAGCCGGGAGGGGACGGAACGGTCGTTTAGCCCAGGAGGAACGAACTGGCGCGTATAGCCGGAGAGGAACGGAAACTGGACCCCTTATACCGAGGAGGGGAAAGGGAAACTGGACGCGAAGCCGGAGGGACGGAAACTGGACCCTTAACCAGGGGAGACGGGAAATGGACCCTTATAGCCAGAGGAGACGGAACTGGACCCTTATAGCCAGGGGGGAGACGAACTGGGCCCCTTTTGCCGAGGGGGAGACGAAAGGGGGCCCTTATGCCCGGGGGGGAGACGGAAGTTCGCCCCTTTGGGGGCCTTTGCGACGAGGGGAAAACGGAACTGGAAACCCCTTTTAAACCGAGGAGGAGACGGAACGGACCCCTTTTGCCGGGGGAAACGGGAAACTCGACCTGTTAAGCCGAGGGGGAAACGGAAGTGACCCTTTACCAGGGGAGACGGAAGCTGGACCCTTATCCGAGGGGGAACGGAAGGACCCCTTAAACAGAAGACAAACTGGAAACCCCTTTTGCCGGAAGCGAAGCGGCCCGTATAGCCGAGGAGGAGACGGAAGCTGGACCCGTTATAGTCGTGGATGATACCAGCTCTGACGGTAGTTTTGGAGAAAGTTCGTCAGAAGAGATTAATGAAGACGACACAGAAGATGACGCAGGAGATGACGCAGAAGACGATGATCTCGGCGCTTTGTTTGATGACATCGATGACTTGAACCACCCATTGAACAACCAAGGGTGAAGTTTTGCTCCTTGTTATTAGTTTTGTAAATCGTCATTTGCTTTCCGCCAAGGCAATGGTAGATCTGTTCATTGTGATCAATGCTGTTGTTGGAAGAACCATTTTCACACCTTCCAAGTACGAAGCGGAACAGGTATTCAAACAAAGTCTTCAGAGAGTCTCCTTCCATTTTTTTGTTCGGCTTGTGAAGGCATTATATACACTTTGAAAGGATGTCTTTCCGAAGTATCGAAAAAACGCTTTTCCTGTGCAAACTGTCAACTCTGGAACAATCTATTATTTGACACTGGCAACTTTTTTACTATCCTCAATATATCCACCCAATTGCGACAGTTTTTGGAACGCCCAAAAATCCAAGAGCAACTGATCACTGAACGAAATTCTGACTCAGACGTGATAAAAGACGTGTACGATTCAATTCGATTCAAAAACATGATGCAACCCGGAGGAGTATTGGAGAACGATAACAATTTCAGCTACAACTTCAATACGGACGGTGCACCAGTGTTCAAGTCCTCGAAGGCTTCTATGTGGCCAATTCAGCCACATCTTAATGAGCTGCGTCCAGAAGCCAGATTTAATAATACAATTCTGTGCGGTCTCTGGTTCGCAAAGTTTGAACCAAACATGACCGTTTATCTGAGTAAATTCGTGGATCAGCTTAAGAGACTATTCGAACAAGGCATGTCCTGGAGAAAAGGTGAAAATGTGATTACATCTAAATTTATTCCGTTTTGTTGCGCTGTGGATTCTGTCGCAAGACCGTTGTTGCAAGCAGCACTCAGTTCAATGGCTACTATGGTTGTAACTTTTGTCTGCATCCAGGTAAGGCCGTTGAACGAACTGTGAAGTACCCAGTAGACGTCGACATCTATGACGATCGGAGCGATCATCAGATTCGGATTGAAATGGAGAGACCACAGCGAGTGAACAAAAGATGGACCAATGGTCACCTTTGTTTGACTTGGTGTGGGGAGTTTCTACCGACTATATGCACTCCTGTCTACAAGGTCATGGCGCTGTGGACCCGAACACCGCAAATGGCGTATTATATTGGTTCGCCAAGATGTAGAGCGATTATTGACGCTGGATTATGTAAGATCTCCCCCCCCCCCCCTTCAATCGTACACAGGACTCCGCTCTCACTTGAAGAAAACTCCAATTGGAAGGCCACTGAATGGAGAATGTGGGTCCTGCATTACTGCTTGCCATGCTTAACTGGCGTTTTGCAAGTCAAATATCTTCAACACTTCGCTCTGTTCTGTAATTCACTGTATCTTCTAACCACTCTTGGAATATCAGGTGAAGCTGAAGGCATGTTGGAAGAGTTTGTTCTGCAAACGCAAGTTTTGTATGGACCGGACGCAATGACTTTCAATGTACATCTGATGACTCACTTGACCAAGTCAGTGAGGATGTGCGGTCCGCTCTGGGCTTCGTCAGCGATCCTTTCGAAGCTGGAATAGCAAAAAGATGATTGTAAATAACAGCATCCCATCATTCGCAAATGTTCTTCAATTAAGACCGACTATACTGAACGCGTCTGATTCGATAAGGGGAGCTGTTGCACTAACAGAGACAGGGATATTGCCTCTTGGTGTAGGAACTCCTTGCTCCGAAATCTCTACAGCCATAATAAATCAATTCTGTACAGTCGAGCCACTATCATCACTTCAATCTTTCAATAGAATCAGAGTAAAAGGAAACACGTTTCATTACAAAAAAAACATCACTTCATTCCCCCTTCTCTCTCTCTCTGTCTCTCTCACCCACACCCAATTCAACACACCCAGTTATTCTAATCTGAAATAGATATCGACAATAATTCCATGTGTGCCGATTGTTACAGATCAGTTGATTACTCTGCAACAAGATATGGATATGCTATCAGAAAGGATAGATAATGTGACTCTCGAGCCACCGGCAAGGAGGAGGTCTTACGTTCATCAAGACGACCGAATAAATAACTACACTGACAGGTTGGAAAGAGGACTTATTACCGTCGCCCAATTCCTAGTTGCAGTGTCCAGAACTACCCAGAATATCGCAGTGGGTATTTTTCCACCTGTGAATGTGGGACAAATCCCGGCTGAGGCAGAACAAGAAGAGGACGATGATAACGAAGACGAGGAGGATGACCCTCGAATCATCGAGCGAGTTCTCCAGAGTGAAGACGAGGGAGAAATCAACCAGGGTGAGTCTTGAACAAGTGAAACTCGCTGAAAGAAAGTATATGGACCATCCCCACGCTCCACTGCGTAGAGCAAACTAACGAGTGGAGTAAGAAGACCAATAATGACTCGTGGGTCGAAAATTATGCAGATAGCTGGAGTTTAACAATTGAAAATTCATTCATATTCGCATTATTAACTGTCATTTTTTATTCCAGTACCGGCTGTGAATGGCCCGATTGACGCAGGTGCCATGGTTGTGGGTGATGGTAATTATGAAGTTCAAATATCATCAATATCATGCAGTTCGCATTCATATTCCTATCAATAAATATTGATTGTTTTTATTCCAGTAGCTTCGATGTAATAATGCCACCCCGCCGATTGAGATTCAATGGAGGTTAGTTTTCTATCATACAACATTCAACGTACCCGATGTTAGTACGTGGAAGTGCTTGGTTGAAGTTGAGGCTGGATGCGGAAACCTATGAGCACAGACAGCGCAGTCCTGTTGTTAAAGTTCATTGGTTTTAAATAACTCAATGGGGTGGTGAGATTACCCCAGTGGTGTCCCGTCCAAACGATACTACTTTCATCCCTTAATTGCCTTAATTGGGGTACAATGATTTTGTATCTAGTTTCGATGTTATTGAAAAGAAAACTTGTAATGGCGTTCATGATTAATGGTCTATATATTGGCCCAATCCGTTTTCGAGTGTGAACTACAATTTTTTTTCAATAGTATTACTTAATTTGAATTTCGAGATATTCTGTGATGAATATTCTGTTTTATTTATGTGACGTCACAAAGGCTATTTATGATGCACACTTCAAGCGGAGCTACAAGTGTTGATAGTTGATCTCCAAATAGATGTTTTAAGATCGGATTGTTGGGATTTCTCATTCTAACTTTGTAGACTGATACTTTTTTTGATCTGTTTTCAAGATGTATAACGGCAATGTTAATAGTAGAAATGCGGTGTGAAATGATGTCGTGAACACGCATTATTTGCCGGAGAAAAACACTATCAAGGATGCGAATGTGACTGGAAGTTGAACGCCCAGTAAAGACAAAAGAGATTAGAGCAATTTGTAGCGTCATAACAGCACATTTTTGTTTCCAATTCATATGGCTGGTTACACAGCTCTGTAATCACATTTAATTCTGTATAATATTCATCAGTACAAATCTATAATTTTATCCGAATTCATAATTGTAGATGATAGACCCTTCACTGCCACAAGCCATGATGTAGCGGACACATCGAGTACTGATCCCCAGTCACTTCGGCAAGCACCAGCAACACGTGCTGCACGGAAGTACTTTACTTTGTCAGTGTGTTTTATTATGAGAATAATAATCATTATACCTTAACTTTGATTTCTCACATACTCACAGCTCTCGCATCTCCACGGCTAACGCGAACTCGAGTGAGGAGAGTGGAGTTGGGTAGTTGGGTAGTGGTAGTGGGTCAAGTGGAGAATTTGCAGGAGGTTCAGGATGATTTAATTATTCAGGAAGGTGTCGTCGCAGACGAAACTAAAGTTGATTTTCCTAGTGTTGTTGAGAATTTAATTGTTGAAAACAACATTGAATTAAACAATAGTATCGAGTGCATTGTTAGGCCTAGTGATGGCTACAATTATTTCATGACTATTGAGAATGGTGTTTCTGAGAATAAGTTTGTTTACAAGGGTAAACCTGATCGAGAGATTCTCTTTAACATCGATTGTTTTTCTAAAATCATGTTTAGCGCTGGATTAGTAAATAGGGCATTGATTATGCAACATGATTTTGTTTACGTTATCAGAGCGTTAGGTAAGAAGCGCGTGGATAGCGATCAGCTGCGTATGGTGTCGAGTTACACCGACACATTCCGGCGGGTGGGAGTGGGATAGAGATAGTTGGTTTCAGTTGGGATTGAGCAGGTAGTTCTTTCATTCCAGTTTATGACTCTGAGGATTTCATGTTTCTTGGATGATGTTAGGAAGGACTTATCTGTTTTCAATATGGCTTTCAGGCCTAGATTGAATGGAACCAACAGTATTATATTAGAGATAGGAAAAGCTGATCGTGAAGCAGGTACAGAGGTTGGAGGTGTTGGGGGAGAAGAGATAGGGTGTCCGAGGAGGTGATGAGGAGGGACCGAGAGAGTCGAGTGTTAGTAAACAGATTTTTACGAGTAATGTCGTAGAGGATGAGTGATAGTTATTCGCTTGGTGAAGATTGGTGCTCATAGCGACACTGAATGAATGGATGAATGTTGGGTTTAGAGGCGCGTCGACACCGAGGTCATTTTGCGCCTATACCATGTAATGAACCGATTACTATGAAAGTACATTATCACGATAATCATGAAACCAACAGTATGTTGGAAACAACACATTAAGTGAGTCAAGGACAAAACATAACACAGAACATCAAAACAGATACGTGTATGATGTAAATGGTCAAACACTCAGTCCACGAACATAAAACAATGAAATTAACGTGTGTATGATGTAAAATGTCATACACACATATCATGAACAAAACATTGAACGACTGTGTGTATGATGTAAATCGTCATACACACATAGATACACTTAATGCTGAACAAAATGATTGTACAAAAAACGTCATTTTGTTCGTTTGTTCAAAACCAAAAGGAATAAATCTCAAGAGAGATGTGTCGTACAGTTAAGATAGATGTCAAGTTCGCATTCATACTCACATACACACACACACTCATACTAATAAATACATGCATACAAACACGAACATTCACACTAAGAGTTGCAACTAAAACTACGATCATCGACAAGTCAGGTCATATCAAGTTCAAAAGTCCTGCCTTTCTTATGAACTCAAGAACACGGGATACACTATCTGAGTCATCACCAAGGATCCGTGACAAGTCATCCGGCATACGCAGGCTCCGGCGCAGACCCCGGAACTTGTCACAGTCGAACAAGAGGTGGTGAACTGTGAGTGGCTCAAGGCACTCCTCACACTCAGGCGGCTCTTCTCTTCTCAGAATAAATCCGTGCGTCAGAAGAGTATGTCCAATGCGCAGGCGGGCAACAACAACCTCCTCTCTGCGGCTTCTCCTACAAGACGAGTGCCATGGTCTAACTGTTGTTTTGAAAACCTTCAGTTTGTTGTTTGTGACACTATCCCACGATGCTTGCCACGCACTCCTCATTTCTCGTTTAAAATGGTTCTTCAGGTCATTTATACATAGACGGGAATCGAACGTGGCTGTGAGTAGAGTAGCCTCCTTCGCTGCTTTATCAGCTCGCTCATTGCCTGGGATTCCAGCATGCCCTGGCACCCAGCAGAAGACAACCTCGCATCGCTGAGCTGCAAGCTCAGCAAGGAGGGTCTGGATGTCCTGCACAAGATGGTCAGTTGATGAGAACACATCCAGGGCTTGCAGGGAACTGAGCGAGTCTGTACAAATCAAGAACTTCTTTCGGCCGTGTTGCTTGATATGTTTCAGAGCCTGGAGGATCACAAACAGTTCAGAGCTATATACACTACACAAGGAGTTGAGTTTGTATTTAAAACAAGTTGAACCTATAGTGAACGCACAACCTACCGCGTCGTCTGTCTTTGATCCGTCAGTATACATGAAGACATGGTCAGAAAAGGAAGATGCTAGCAGATAAAAATATTGCCTGTAGACAGAGTCAGGTGTGCTTGCTTTAGCGTCATAGCCAGCTGGGTGAGACAGGCTGGTCGAGGCACGGTCCAAGGAGCTACCTTGCAGCATCCAGCCGCGTACACGGCTGGGAGCTCGCTCAGTGGTCGCCCCAACAGCTCCTTTGCTCGGATAGCTAGTGGTCTTGTTGCTCTATCACGAGTGTTATATATCCTTTCGTAGGGAGGTCGGAAGACCTTTCCGTACGTAGGATGCTTAGACTTTCCACTGAGAGCAGGTATGTAGCTGAACGAAAGATACTGTCTTCTGAGTTCTTGAGGTGGTTCGCCAGCCTCACAGTACATGCTAATAACAGGACTTGTCCGGAAAGCTCCCAAGGCAAGCCTGATACCAGCATTGTGTACAGTGTTTATGGTACTTAAATAAGATGATCTAGCGGAGGAGTAGACAATACAGCCATAGTCCAGTTTCGAGCTTATCAGAGATCTGTACAAGTTCAGCATGACGGTTCGATCAGCACCCCAGGTAGTGTGACTCAACACTCTCAATAAGTTCGAACTCTGTGTGCACTTTGTTTTCAGGGTCTGAAGGTGCAACTTCCAGTTGAGTTTTTGGTCTAGAGTCATCCCAAGAAACTTGACTGACTCCGAAACTGTGATATTCGCACCAGATAGCATTAGCGAGGGTTGAGGGCCGATTTCACGAATGCGATTGAAATCAATGCAGACCGTCTTGGTTGCCGAAAACTTGAACCCAGTGTTGTCTCCCCAGCGTTCCAAGCGATCTATAGTAAGTTGGAGCTGGCGCTCTGCCGTGCTCAACTTCGCGGACTTGTAGAATATCGCGAGATCGTCGACAAAAAGAGAACAATTCACAGGTCGCTTGATGCATGTAGTAATACCATCGATAGCTATCAGGAAAAGTGTACAACTAAGGACAGAACCTTGTGGCACCCCATTTTCCTGTACATATGGTGGGGAGAGATAACTATCAAGGCGAATTCGGAATCGACGATGTGACATGAAGTTCACAACGATTGAGGGAAGATGACCTCTAATGCCCCATTCATGTAACGTCCTGAGGATACCGTATCTCCATGTGGTGTCGTATGCCTTCTCCAGATCGAAGAATACTGAAAGAAGGTGCTGCTTGGAAATGAAGGCATCCTGGATTAGTGACTCGAGTATAACTGAATGATCTAAGGTCGAACGATTCCGGCGGAAACCCGACTGTTCGACAGCTATAAGATTTCTAGTTTCCAGGATCCATACAAGTCTCTTGTTCACCAAAATAAATCATCAATTCGATTCATATGATAAAATAAGTTCAAGTTCAACATCTATTTTCCAACAACAGGCAACATCTTTTTCACAGAATACTTACAACAAAGGGCTGCAGAAAGACTCGATGCATATCAGCCGCATGGGGACCCAGTAACTGAACGTTTGACTGCAATTCGCAATCGAAGAAATAACCCATCTGCAGTAGCTGCTGACCGTAAGCATTCGCATTTTATTTGATTATATCGTATTTTATTTGTACTCACTTTCAAAATATTTATTGACAACATTTCATCAAACTGGAAAGACGCTGAACGTTTTATCGATGTGATGGATTTCCGAAGGTCAATGGATTAATTTTGGTTTTTCTCGATATTAAGTATATATATACATACAATCGTTATTTGAATGCAATAAATAAACCTTGGATATGAAATAATAATTAAATATGCAAATATTACACAAATTTATTTTCATTGTTAATTTCTAATTAAGCGTGTGTTATATACTATGGCCATATATGCTCGTATATACTACATCTTCACAGAGTGGCTAACCGCTAAATATAATTGAAAATAGCTCATTTGTATTGGACCGACTGTGCAGAAAAAATACCTTCTGATCTGTTTTGTCTCTTAGTTTGTGCAAAGAGTACTGAAATATTATAAAAGCTTCTTAATGCAGAAATATTATAATATGGTATAAATAATTGAATCCGCTTAAAAGTTGAACTAATTGTACCAATAATAAGGGGCTAATTCACAAATGTTTTGACTTTTGCGTAATGCCGAAGAAAGTGATGTAGGCCTACCTATACACATAATTGTTAACTAATTTGTAATTAGCTCAAGCACATCCAAGACGCGCCATCAGAGGAAGAAGAACAAGGTTTCTGGACGATGCGAGGACCGGAGCACAAAATGCCACAAGACAGAGGAGACAGGTGGAACTCCCAAGGGTCGTGACGGTCAGCAGCGATGAAGACTTCGCTTTCATTTATCATATGAATAACCTATATGTGGGCCTATACATATAGGCTACATACTGAGACGAGTGCTCGAGTGGCTAGCACACTGGCCAGGACTGAACCGTCATTGAGGGGATCGGAGTTCGATTCCCGCCATGGTCGACCATCCTGACACGGGTGCGTCGTAGTCTCTCTCTGTCGTTCACGTCAATACTGGGATGGTTCCTCAACAACAGGCCACGACCGACTCCTTCCACTATCCAAAAACACCTATAGAAATAACCTTTCATCTCATCATCCCATTATCTCATGTATTATTCACCGACGCCAATAAATCGTAGTCATCAGTACAGCGCGTCGTTAAACCCAATTCAAATTTAAAAATATTGAAAATATAAAAATATATAGAGGTCTATATAGGCATATATGTATATATATATATATATATATATATATATAAATATATATATATATATATATATATATATATATATATACTAATATATATATATATATATATATATATATATATATATATATACTTATTTATATATATATATATATATATATATATATATATATATATATATATATATGTATATATATATATATGTATATATATATATATACACAGTGGCGTAACAAGGTGCGACGAGACAGAGTGCAAAATGTATAAATGGGCCCTCCCTTTCTCCCATATTTGTTTTGGGTCATGAATTAAGCACTCATGTGTCTCTAATTTCTAATTTACTCTAGGACTGATATGAATCCTATCTGAATTGTATTCCTTTCTTTTTTATTTGTATTCATTCTATAAAACAATGTGGTATACTATTTATTTCACATAAATTGATTGAATTATTCCATTCACTCATTGAATTGCTATTGAAATTCCTTCACCTTGCATTTTGCTCTGCAATGTCCAAAGCATCACTAGAATGAATCCGTCTTGCTCTCTCTTGTTCAAACCCGCATCTCGTTTATATAATCATAAAATGAAATTTAAAATAATAATTTTAGAAAATAACGTGTCTCAGTAGCCCTCCCCGCAGTAAATTTAGTCCGTGGACCCCTGTGCCACTGCACCGCTTGCAAGGGCGATATTTACGCCACTGTATACAGTATATATATATGTATATATATATATATATATATATATATATATATATATATATATATATATATACTTATTTATATATATATATATATATATATATATATATATATATATATATATATATACTTATTTATATATATATATATATATACTTATTTATATATATATATATATATATATATATATATATATATATATATATATATATATATATATATATATATATATATATATATATGTATATATATATTGTGCTTGCAAAATAATACCATTCTAACTTACAAGCCAAACTATTTTCTGAAGTGTGTCATCTATGGACATGTTTAGTTCCACGAATCTTCTCAAAAATAGGTTTCCAAGAAAATAATGAGTTCAAGATGTAAGAATGAATGAGGTTATGTTATGTAGAGTTATGAGGGATGGTATTGTTATGTATCAACAACACAGAGAACCTGTTATCTCTGTCTAGACTCAGGTGGTTACCTGAGAGATTGGTAGACTTTGAGGCACAACGAACATGCAATGGAAACCCCGTTAGGGATTTACTACCTGTACTGTCATCTAAATGTTGTATTGTTACACCTAAATGTTGTATTGTTACATATTACTTTTCTGATAACTTCAATGAATGTTTTCACCCTCTATATTTTATCCTCGATTGTGGGTTGCTACGTACAGTTTTCTTAATTGTGTTACACCATGTATGTTGTACCGGTACTTCACTATTTGTGGGGGAGGGTATTGTACCGATTGGCACGCCTCTGGCGAGTGTAAGTAGTCCGTACACGATGGTATACGCGGAAGGATACAATATAGTGTCTTCCTATTGAGGGGAGAAAAGTATGAGAGATCAGTCTGTATGTGAGAGCGGTCGAGGGATGGCCGGCAACATGTATCGCCATATTATTATAATAAACCACTGTCACGCGTGAGAATATGTCGAAGATATTACAAACCTACTCATAATCATCTCTCCCAGTATCCCAGAGTCCACCTTAACGTTACAATATATATATATATATATACACAGTGGCGTAACAAGGTGCGACGAGACAGAGTGCAAAATGTATAAATGGGCCCTCCCTTTCTCCCATATTTGTTTTGGGTCATGAATTAAGCACTCATGTGTCTCTAATTTCTAATTTACTCTAGGACTGATATGAATCCTATCTGAATTTTATTCCTTTCTTTTTTATTTGTATTCATTCTATAAAACAATGTGGTATACTATTTATTTCACATAAATTGATTGAATTATTCCATTCACTCATTGAATTGCTATTGAAATTCCTTCACCTTGCATTTTGCTCTGCAATGTCCAAAGCATCACTAGAATGAATCCGTCTTGCTCTCTCTTGTTCAAACCCGCATCTCGTTTATATAATCATAAAATGAAATTTAAAATAATAATTTTAGAAAATAACGTGTCTCAGTAGCCCTCCCCGCAGTAAATTTAGTCCGTGGACCCCTGTGCCACTGCACCGCTTGCAAAGGCGATATTTACGCCACTGTATACAGTATATATATATGTGTATATATATATATATATATATATATATATATATATATATATATATATATATATATATATATTATATATATATATATATATATATTTCGTACAGCCCTGCAATGATATACGGGCAGTGTGGTGAAAGAATAATTACTTTTCAACCACCACCATGTTCAAATCAGAAATATATGTATTGACATGAAATGTTTTTCAGATTTAGAACGAGCTCTACAGGCATCAACGGATGAGCAGGAAGTTGTGATGAGCCGACGCTGTCGGTTACCTGATCCAATGGCTTGTAAGTATCTCAGTCTAAAACCTCATGCACAATCGGGAGGATGTGGAATCCACTAACTTCTAAGATAAATATCAATCGGTGACTCGATTTTCAAAATTAAAAAAGAAAGCGGTTCGACCAATTGCACCTCAAAATGATACAGTATAGAGTTAGATTACATAATGTGCTTTCCTGCCAAGCCTAATAAAAATTCGTTCTTTCTGTTGAAAGAACAAAAGAAGTGAAGATCGTTTGAAACGAACAAAGCAGCGAGAACAAAAACAAATACGTTCGATTAATTCTCTAGGAAATGAGAGCGATGCGTACAAATGTGTTTGTTTAAATATGATTATAAACAATCGCCATCCTTTTCAGGGTATCCCGAAGAACGCGATGATCTGCTGGTAACTTTGTCGGACGACGAGAAGTGCCTCACGTGTGCCGCAAGGAGGCGGACGAACAAACTGTTTGTTCCGTGTGGCCACCAACACTTCTGTAGCTACTGCATAACGGCGTTTCCTGTCGGAGACCAGTGCCCGTTGTGCAGTGCTAGAATCACGCAACACATTACCGTATTCTCAAACTAAATTAAATCAACTAATCGGATGAGCGAGAAAGCCTACGTGAATAGGGGAGTCAGTTGTAACACGATGTACACATTTTACTTTGTGATGACATTTGAGCTTGATTATAACATATATACCTATATTCAATGCAACAATACAGGAAATATTCTTCAGATGAAATCATAACATGTCAGACAAAATTCAAACTGTTTCTTAAAAGATGAACAAAATGTTTATTCATACATTCTTCTCCCAAAGCTCAGTCTTTTTACTGCACATATACATAAAAATTACGTCGGACATACTGCTTTCTAAAATTATCCCATACATCAAAATATCCCATATTTAACCTAATTTTTCATACTTAACGCTCACTTTAAAAGTTACCTGTTAATCTATTTCACTTTGTACATACGCCTATTATGTACATATTTTAGAAGATATATCAAATATTTTTATAGATGTTAAGTACCAAGATGGATGTAAGTTTCACAGGTTATCTATAACTGAGAGATATTATGTTTTATAATATAAAGATTGTTGTTGAAAATCGATATCTGAACACGTATACTCAATGAACTACTACCATATACCACCACATGCGCTCACCTATTTTTCCACACCCAACCTATTTGTAATGTTACAATATTTCCTATCATTATTCATAAACCATATGTATCAGTATAATTATATTCTTATACTCATATATATATATATATATATATATATATGTATATTTATATATATATATTATATATATATATATATATATATATATATATATATATATATATATATATATATATATATATATATATATATATATATATATATAACTCAACGTCTTACATTCAACACTATTACTATAAATTTATTTTATTTTCTCATCCTTATTTTACTATTTCAATTTTCTACTATCTTTTTATACTTAGGTTAATTAGGTTATACTTTTAGATTAGTTCATCGTTCAACCTCCGGAAATAGAAGCCTCTGTAACAACTAAGGTATTTCCTAAGTTGGAAATAAATCAATACAAATACAAAAATACAAATATATATATATATATATATATATATATATATATATATTTAACAACATTTCTATATGAATGCGTTTCATTAACGATATGTATGTACGTTTTTGCCAAATCATAAAAATGTGACCAATCTGGGACTTGAACCCAGGACCTCTTGGTTTGTACCCAATTGCTCTACCACCTGAGCTAATTGACCACCTAGATTCAAGTCGAATATTCGACACATTTATATGATTTTGACATTATGATTTTGAATATTCGACTTGAATCTAGGTGGTCAATTAGCTCAGGTGGTAGAGCAATTGGGTACAAACCAAGAGGTCCTGGGTTCAAGTCCCAGATTGGTCACATTTTTATGATTTGGCAAAAACGTATATATATATATATATATATATATATATATATGTATATATATATATATATATATAAATATATGTGAGCACGGAGATTTTCGCGGCCAATGGTTGATGGTAAAAATGTTTCCACGGTAAGTTTGCTGCGATTAGAAAGCATGTTGGGTCCTAAAAAGGACCGGTTGATGCGACGTTTCGCTGGAATTTCCTCCAGCATCATCAGGCGACGGTGGTAAGTGGTCGAATGGCTGGGAGCTCCCAGGACATGTATAATGTATATGTATAGGAGGGCGGCATATATCCATCAGGATAACCGCATTAATCGGGCCACCGAGAGGTTAATCGGGGAGATCAACAGGGAAATGAACCAGAAGGGTTCGAAGATGTTGATGACGTCGACGCCCTGAACCTAATCGTTCCGGACGACAATGAGGGTGGAGACGAAATCGTCATCATACAACGTAGGTTTCTTGACCAATGACCTATTTGTTAAACTACTGGTATATTATTATTGGACTTGTTTTGAGTTGAATCAACTTTTGAATGAAATAATTTGAATTTAAAACTACGTATACCGGTACTTTGTAATTGGTTTGCATTTCATGTAAATTGCACATTTATCTAACGTCTCGTTTCATCTTGTCTGCAGAACCAGCTGACCGCCCCCAAGCGAACAACGAAAACGAAGCAGACCTCGTCGTTGATGGTGTGTAATTTATTGATAAGTCAAATGAAATAACTCATTTACTCGATAATTGTTTGCACTTCATGTAAATTGCACATTTATCTAATGTCTCGTTTCATCTTGTCTGCAGAACCAGCTGACCGCCCCCAAGCGAACAACGAAAACGAAGCAGACCTCGTCGTTGATGGTGTGTAATTTATTGATAAGTCAAATGAAATAACTCATTTACTCGATAATTGTTTGCACTTCATGTAAATTGCACATTTATCTAATGTCTCGTTTCATCTTGTCTGCAGAACCAGCTGACCGCCCCCAAGCGACAACGAACAACGAAGCAGACCTCGTCGTTGATGGTGTGTAATTTATTGATAAGTCAAATGAAATAACTCATTTACTCGATAATTGTTTGCACTTCATGTAAATTGCACATTTATCTAATGTCTCGTTCCATCTTGTCTGCAGAACCAGCTGACCGCCCCCAAGCGAACAACGAAAACGAAGCAGACCTCGTCGTTGATGGTGTGTAATTTATTGATAAGTCAAATGAAATAACTCATTCACTCGATAATTGTTTGCATTTCATATAAATTGCACATTTATCTAATGTCTCGTTTCATCTTGTCTGCAGAACCAGCTGACCGCCCCCAAGCGAACAACGAAAACGAAGCAGACCTCGTCGTTGATGGTGTGTAATTTATTGATAAGTCAAATGAAATAACTCATTCACTCGATAATTGTTTGCACTTCATGTAAATTGCACATTTATCTAACGTCTCGTTTCATCTTATCTTAGAACCTCAGAGGTGCATTGTATGCTTGGATGACGAGGCTGCAATTGACCACGTAGCAATACCATGTGGGCACATGCAGTTCTGTTCTGCATGTGCCCAGAGGCTGAAGGCGATACGGCCAGTCCGTTGTGCTTCGTGCAACGTCAACTGTAACTACGTCAGGGTATTCCAGTAAGTGACTCATAAACATGCCACCATTCCAACAATTATATGGCAATCTTCAATCATGGATTCTTATTTCCCTGGTCGTAATTTAGATCACCATTAGGTTTTCTTTCAAGTCAAACTTGGATGGATTGTTAATAACGTGCTTGAGACTAAGAAGATTCTGTTGTGAAATCGTATCAAAACGACCACCAATTTTTGACAGATCAAACATTGTTAACATTTCCATACGCATGCAGTTGCTTGGGGGCGCAACTACGTCTGTTTCTGTAAACGAACAGCAGGAGCGACGAGATGCGCAGTCATATTGTTGCTGCATGCACGGCCACCCAAGTGACTTGCTAGATATACTGTGGGTCTATTATGTTTCAGCATTGTATATAGCTTTTGTATTATGGGTGGTTAGTAGGGACCCATTGGTTGTTCATAAGAAAAGGCGGCGGAGAATAACGCAAGTAGGCGGGGTTTAGATGAGACCATACTGGAATAGGCGGAGCTTGAATGAGATGAGTTAGGAAAGAGATGAGTTAGGAAAGAGATGAGTTAGGAAAGAGATGAGTTAGGAAAGAGATGTTTCAGGACAGCCAATATACGGGTTCGTTTCAAATGAGATGAGTTAGGAAAGAGATGAGTTAGGACAGTCAATATACAGGTTCGTTTCAAATAAGATGAGTTAGGAAAGAGATGAGTTAGGAAAGAGATGAGTTAGGACAGTCAATATACGGGTTCGTTTCAAATGAGATGAGTAAGGAAAGAGATGAGTTAGGACAGTCAATATACGGGTTCGTTTCAAATGAGATGAGTTAGGAAAGAGATGAGTTAGGACAGTCAATATACGGGTTCGTTTCAAATGAGATGAGTAAGGAAAGAGATGAGTTAGGACAGTCAATATACGGGTTCGTTTCAAATGAGATGAGTTAGGAAGAGATGAGTTAGGACAGTCAATATACGGGTTCGTTTCAAATGAGATGAGTAAGGAAAGAGATGAGTTAGGACAGTCAATATACGGGTTCGTTTCAAATGAGATGAGTTAGGAAAGAGATGAGTTAGGAAAGAGATGAGTTAGGAAAGAGATGAGTTAGGAAAGAGATGAGTTAGGAAAGAGATGAGTTGGGACAGCCAATATACGGGTTCGTTTCAAATGAGATGAGTTAGGAAAGAGATGAGTTCGGAATGAGATGAGTTAGGACGTTACCCAACGTAATCGTCGCCGAGGACCCACTCATCAACAACGTAATCGTCGCCGAGGACCCACTCATCAACAACGTAATCGTCGCCGAGGACCCACTCATCAACAACGTAATCGTCGCCGAGGACCCACTCATCAACAACGTGATCGTCGCCGAGGACACGCAGACCCCAACAACAACACCCAACAAAATGAAGACTCTTCATCTTCAGCTGAAAGTAATTCTGACGCACATTTGTCTTCAGATTCAGACAATGATTCTGATTATTTACTGACGTGGATAGCGAGGGGAATTCATCGGGGTAAGAAGATGAAGAGGACAATGTTTGATGACATTGGTGATTCAAATGAACCATTGAATGCAGCAGGGACTACAAAAGGTGAAGTGATTCTACTCCTCATCACTTATGTCTTTCGCCATTCCATTTCCGGTAAAGCTATGATAGATTTATGCTTGTTGATTAATGCTGTTGTCGGAAAAAATGTTGTAACATCATCGGAGCACAAAATTGTTGGCGTTTTCAATGGCTGTCTCCAGAAAGATTCTTTTCATTTTTTTGGCACATCATGCAAAAAAATATTGAAGACATACCGATGTTTTTCATCCAAAGTGAAGAAACGTGTTTTGTGTTCAAGTTGCAACCTGTGGAATAAGTAATCATATGACGGTGGTAATTTTTTCACATTATTTAATATTACAACCCAACTGAGACAATTCCTGGAACGACCCAACATGAACAGACAGCTACTTGATATTAATACTTATTTAAATTCGGATGTGATAAAGGATGTGTTCAGTTCACGTACAAAAGACATGCGAAGCCTGGAGGAATATTGAATAATAATATGAACTTCAGCTACAACTTCAATACTGACGGTGCACCGGTCTTTAAATCCTCTCGAGCTCCAATGTGGCCTATTCAACTTCACTTGAATGAACTACCTCTGAAACAAGATTCAATAACCCATTACTGTGTGGCATGTGGTTTGAGCCAGATATGAATGTATTCATGGAGCAATTTGTTAGAAAGGCTCAATACATTTTCCGTGTTGGTGTTAACTGGAAACGGGGTGCTGATATAATTACCAGCAAGTTGGTACCGTTGACTCTGTTGCACAACCTGTGCTACAGGGTAGTGTACAGTTCAACGGTTACAGCAGATGTAGTTTCTGTTAACACCCTGATTGAGCGAACTATAACATATTGTGTTGATGTCGACTTCTATGATGACCGAACTGATGACAGTATCCGTGCAGATATACAGATTACATGCTCTCGTGCCTTCAAGGAGTTGCACGGCAGCTCATGGAGCTATGGACTCGCACACCACAGATGCCCTATTACATCGGTTCTCCGAAGCTCAAATCAATAATAGAAGATCGGTTGAAGAAGATCATGTCTCCAATGACAGTGCATAGAACACCTCGAACACTAGCAGAAAAATGCAATCGGAAAGCCACCGAATGGAGAATGTGGATATTACATTATTGTATACCATGTCTCACCGGAGTTGTCCAATTAAAATATCTGGAACATTTCACTTCATTCTGTGAATCAGTGCATTTATTAACATCACATGAAATAGCCTTGGACACTTAGCAAAAGCAGAATACATGCTCGAAGAATTCGTGTTGCAGGTTCATGTTCTGTACGGACCTGAAGCGATGACATTCAACGTGCATTTGATGACCCATTTGGTCGGTGAAAATGAGCGGGTCACCATGGGCTACATCAGCGTTCCCATTTGAAGCAGGAATTCACAACATTCAAAAATACATAAAAGGTCTTCGAATTCTTCGTGTTCTAAAAGTTGACAATTTCTTTGCCGATAATTTGTGATCACACGATAATAACTGCGATAACACAAAGTCTTGCCCTAACGTGTAGAGCCTTGCATAGAGTAGGACAGCGAAAGCAACACCCGGCTGTGAGCGAGAGAGACAACGCGTCTGAGACGGTCCTACTCCCTCGGCTGCTGGCTGGCTTCTAGCGGTCAGCGTCAGGCAGGCAACAAGCTGAGACTTGTTCTGTGACGTCACGCTAGAGGGAACAGCCAGTCAGAGGGCAGTGTTGCCAGATGTACAGTAATTATCGAATCCGTACCATGATTTTGACATCAAACGATAATCGATGATGTGCTTACGATAATCGTTAAATGTACCGTAATTTTGAAATTGTGCTTCAATTTTGATGAAATGTACTATATTTTGTATTCAATAAATTAAAGAGAAACTTTTTTTTTTTTTTGTAAAAATTCATAATTTTCAATCTTCATAATTTTGATTCACTTTTTAGACGAGCTTTAGCGAGGATTCAATTTGACATACTGAAAAAAATTGGTGTTCGTTTTTTTTTTTTTTATGTTTTTTGTCGGTTCTCCACATGTCAAACGGCTACATCTATCAACTTCAAACTTTTTTTCAATATGGTTCCTCATCTAACTTGGATCTGTACAGTTTTGTGCCATTATCGGTGGGTAACTTTTTTTTTATGAATTTAAGAAATTTCAATAATTCTCATTAGAATAACATGGCGGAAAAAAAAAGAAAATATTTTTATTTCCGAAAAAAATGAAATTTCGCGTAAAGTTGAATTACATTCTGGTACACATGTCTAAAAATTTTCAGCTCAATCGGGTCAGCCATTTTGTAGAAAAAACATAAAATGTGCTAAATTGGTACCACTCGAAGCAGTGTTTACCCATACTATTACTATCCGCTCGTCTAACAACGCATATATGGCGTTTTCCTAGTATAAGAGAAATTTGTTTCCATATCTAGAGAATAAGGTATTACAAATAACACGTGTATGGATTACAGCAGGGGGCTACAAAGTTTTTAGCCTAAAGGCCATACTGATTCCTCCACTAAATCCCAAGGGCCAACAGTAATTTATTTTTATTTTCATTTCAACTAAAATATCAACCTTTTTAATAATCTTCTTAATAATCCTAATAATACCTTCTTCCTTTAATACCTTCTTTCATTTTCATACTTTTGTTATATACCCTTAATTAAATTGGTTTTATAATATTTCACTATTTTTTCGTAATCAATTTTGTATCACTTTTATAAATAATCATTGTACTTCTATGTACTGATTTTGTCACGCTGTACCATCTTAGTATCCCGCTTTGAGGACAGCCGTCAAATGAATTGACCTTCTCTTCCTAACACAATCTTGTGGTGAGCTACATAAATCTCATTACTCATAATCAGGGCCCATGTTACCAATAATAAAAATGTGTTAATAAAGCTAATTAACCAATTGCAGTACCGAAATAACTTGGTAACCAAGGGTAATAACAAGCTAATCCACTAATTATCGCTCAATCAACAAATGTATTATTTGTAATACCGGCCCTTAGAATGTTGATTTCAGTACCTTTGTGAATTACATATTTATGTCACTGATGGTAAATTTTTAGGATGAATGTTATATCATTATTTATAGTTAGAATATTCAATTTCATATGTAAGTCAGTTATTGTATTTCTCAATTGATCGTTAAAAAAACATCTGATTACTATCTTGTATATTCACAATGTAATCAAAATACGCTATGGCGGGTTGGATTGGTGGTGCTCGCGGGCCTTAGTTTGGAAACCCCTGTTTCGATGTTTTGAATCTACGATTTCGATGCAGAATATAACCATATAACACCAAGAAAATAATTAGATGCGCGATAGCGAAAACATTCATCCCACTCTTATGGATCTTGCCTATTTGATTGATTATTGTTTGCTTAACGACCCCACCAAAGCTAGGTTATACGGGGGTACGAATGAGCAGGTGATTTTGAAACTATGAAATAATAAGTGAAAAGACGTTTACAAATACCCGTGCCTTATACGGGACTCGAACTCACGCCCAACTGTGACTTCAGTGTCTGAAGCAGTGCCTTGGCTCACTGAGCTACTGAGGGCAGCCCAAAGATATATGTACCAGGAAGAGGTGCAACAGCCTGTTAAATAAAAAATTCTTACTTTTCTTGGTATGGTGGCTCACCACGTTGAATACCAATGTACTATATGAGAGAACCGTTTACGGTGGCTCAGTAGGAAGCAAACATTGTAGGGTATTGCTTGATCGTCAAGGGTGGCCATATTGTAATTTCTAAATAATATAAAATTCATAATATTGTCTAGTACGAAGTAACATCATTACTACTACAAAACTCGATGGTGACATGGAGTGATTATCATAAATAAATGGCTTCGATGAATGGATCAGACAGAGGTGTGTTGAACCCACCCCCACCCTCACTTCTGAGTTCTGAGACACAGAAGGTGTGTGTAGTGGTGTGTTGAACCCATCCCCACCCTTACTTTTGAGTTCTGAGGCACAGAAGGTGTGTGTAGTGGTGTGTTAAACTCACCCCCACCCTTACTTCTGAGTCCTGAGGCACAGAAGGTGTGTGTAGTGGTGTGTTAAACCCACCCCCCACCCTTACTTCTGAGTCCTGAGGCACAGAAGGTGTGTGAAGTGGTGTGTTAAACCCACACCCCCCCTACTTCTGAGTCCTGAGGCACAGAAGGTGTGTGTAGTGGTGTGTCGAACCCCCCCCACCCTTACTTCTGAGTTCTGAGGCACAGAAGGTGTGTGTAGTGGTGTGTTGAACCCCCCCCTTACCCTTACTTCTGAGTTCTGAGGCCCAGAAGGTGTGTGTAGTGGTGTGTTAAACCCACCCCTCACCCTTACTTCTGAGTCCTGAGGCACAAAAGGTGTGTGTAGTGGTGTGTTAAACCCACCCCTCACCCTTACTTCTGAGTCCTGAGGCACAGAAGGTGTGTGTAGTGGTGTGGTAAACCCACCCCCACCCCTACTTCTGAGTTCTGAGGCACAGAAGGTGTGTGTGGTGGTGTGTTGAACCCACCCTCCACCCTTACTTCTGAGTTCTGAGGCACAGAAGGTGTGTGTGGTGGTGTGGTAAACCCACCCTCCACCCTTACTTCTGAGTTCTGAGGCACAGAAGGTGTGTGTGGTGGTGTGTTAAACCCACCCCCCACCCTTACTTCTGAGTTCTGAGGCACAGAAGGTGTGTGTGGTGGTGTGTTGAACCCACCCCCCACCCTTAATTCTGAGTTCCGAGGCACAGGAGATGTGTGTAGTGGTGTGTTGAACCCACCCCCCACCCTTACTTCTGAGTTCTGAGGCACAGAAGGTGTGTGTAGTGGTGTGTTAAACCCACCCCCCACCCTTACTTCTGAGTTCTGAGGCACAGAAGGTGTGTGTGGTGGTGTGTTGAACCCACCTTCCACCCTTACTTCTGAGTCCTGAGGCACAGAAGGTGTGTGTAATGGTGTGTTAAACCCACCCCCACCCTTACTTCTGAGTTCTGAGGCACAGAAGGTGTATGTAGTGGTGTGTTAAACCCACCCCCCACCCTTACTTCTGAGTTCTGAGGCACAGAAGGTGTGTGTGGTGTGTTGAACCCACCCCCACCCTTACTTCTGAGTCCTGAGGCACAGAAGGTGTGTGTTATGGTGTGGTACACCCCCCCACCCTTACTTCTGAGTTCTGAGGCACAGAAGGTGTGTGTAGTGGTGTGTTGAACCCACCCCCACCCTCACTTCTGAGTTCTGAGACACAGAAGATGTGTGTGGTGGTGTGTTGAACCCACCCCTTACTCTCACTTCCGAGTTCTGAGGCCCAGAAGGTGTGTGTAGTGGTGTGTTCAACTCACCCTCACCCTTACTTCTAAGTCCTGAGGCACGGAAGGTGTGTGTAGTGGTGTGTTAAACCCACCTCCCACCCTTACTTCTGAGTCCTGAGGCACAGATGGTGTGTGTAGTGGTGTGTTAAACCCACACCCCCCCCCCCTACTTCTGAGTCCTGAGGCACAGAAGGTGTGTGTAGTGGTGTGTTAAACCCACCCCCCACCCTTACTTCTGTTTCCTGAGGCACAGAAGGTGTGTGTAGTGGTGTGTTAAACCCACCCTCACCCTCACTTCTGAGTTCTGAGGCACAGAAGGTGTGTGTGGTGGTGTGTTAAACCCACCCTCACCCTTACTTCTGAGTTCTGAGGCACAGAAGGTGTGTGTAGTGGTGTGTTTAACCCACCCCCACCCTTACTTCTGAGTTCTGAGACACAGAAGGTGTGTGTGGTGTGTTGAACCCACCCCCCACCCTTACTTCTGAGGCACAGAAGGTGTGTGTAGTGGTGTGTTGAACCTACCCCCCACCCTTACTTCTGAGTCCTGAGGCACAGAAGGTGTGTGTAGTGGTGTGTTAAACCCACCCTCACCCTTACTTCCGAGTTCTGAGGCACAGAAGGTGTGTGTGGTGTGTTGAACCCACCCCCACCCTCACTTCTGAGTCCTGAGGCACAGAAGGTGTGTGTTATGGTGTGTTAAACCCACCCCCACCCTTACATCTGAGTTCTGAGGCCCAGAAGGTGTGTGTAGTGGTGTGTTGAACCCACCATCCACCCTCACTTCTGAGTTCTGAGGCACAGAAGGTGTGTGTAGTGGTGTGTTAAACCCACCCCCACCCTTACTTCTGAGTTCTGAGGCACAGAAGAAGTTTGTAGTGGTGTGTTGAACCCACCCCCCACCCTCACTTCTGAGTTCTGAGACACAGAAGGTGTGTGTAGTGGTGTGTTGAACCCATCCCCACCCTTACTTTCGAGTTCTGAGGCACAGAAGGTGTGTGTAGTGGTGTGTTCAACTCACCCCCACCCTTACTTCTGAGTCCTGAGGCACAGAAGGTGTGTGTAGTGGTGTGTTGAACCCACCCCCCACCCTTACTTCTGAGTCCTGAGGCAGAGAAGGTGTGTGTAGTGGTGTGTTGAACCCACACCCCCCACTACTTCTGAGTTCTGAGGCACAGAAGGTGTGTGTAGTGATGTGTTAAACCCACTTCTCACCCTTACTTCTAAGTCCTGAGACACAGAAGGTGTGTGTAGTGGTGTGTTAAACCCACATCCCACCCTTACTTCTGAGTTCTGAGGCACATAAGAAGTGTGTAGTGGTGTGTTGAACCCACCCCCCACCCCTACTTCTGAGTTCTGAGACACAGAAGATGAGTGTGGTGGTGTGTTGAACCCACCCCATACCCTTAATTCTGAGTCCTGAGGCACAGAAGGTGTGTGTAATGATGTGTTGAATCCACCCTCACCCTTACTTCTGAGTTCTGAGGCACAGAAGGTGTGTGTAGTGGTGTGTTAAACCCACCCCTCACCCTTACTTCTGAGTTCTGAGGCACAGAAGGTGTGTATGGTGTGTTAAACCGACCCCCACCCTTACTTCTGAGTTCTGAGGCACAGAAGATGTGTGTAGTGGTGTGTTCAACTCACCCCCACCCTTACTTCTGAGTTCTGAGGCACAGAAGGTGTGTGTGTGGTGTGTTGAACCCACCCCCCACCCTTACTTCTGAGTTCTGAGGCACATGAGGTGTGTGTAATGGTGTGTTGAACCCACCCCCCACCCTTACTTCTGAGTTCTGAGGCACAGAAGGTGTGTGTGTGGTGTGTTGAACCCACCCTCCACCCTTACTCCTGAGTTCTGAGGCACAGAAGGTGTGTGTAGTGGTTTGTTAAACCCACCCCCCACCCTTACTTCTGAGTTCTGAGGCACAGAAGGTGTGTGTAGTGGTGTGTTGAACCCACCCTCACTTCTGAGTTCTGAGGCACAGAAGGTGTGTGTAGTGGTGTGTTAAACCCACCCCCACCCTTACTTCTGAGTTCTGAGGCACAGAAGAAGTGTGTAGTGGTGTGTTGAACCCACCCCCACCCTTACTTCTGAGTTCTGAGGCACAGAAGGTGTGTGTAGTGGTGTGTTGAACCCCCCCCCCCACCCTCACTTCTGAGTTCTGAGGCACAGGAGGTGTGTGTAGTGGTGTGTTAAACTCACCCCCACCCTTACTTCTGAGTTCTGAGGCACATAAGAAGTGTGTAGTGGTGTGTTGAACCCACCCCCACCCTCACTTCTGAGTTTTGAGACACAGAAGGTGTGTGTAGTGGTGTGTTGAACCCATCCCCACCCTTACTTCTGAGTTCTGAGGCACAGAAGGTGTGTGGTGTGTTGAACCCACCCCCACCCTTACTTCTGAGTCCTGAGGCACAGAAGGTGTGTGTTATGATGTGTTAAACCCACCCTCCACCCTTACTTCTGAGTTCTGAGGCACAGAAGGTGTGTGTAGTGGTGTGTTGAACCCACCCCCCACCCTCACTTCTGAGTTCTGAGACACAGAAGATGTGTGTGGTGGTTTGTTGAACCCACCCCCCACCCTTACTTCTGAGTCCTGAGGCATAGAAGGTGTGTGTAGTGGTGTGTTGAACCCACCCCTTACCCTTACTTCCGAGTTCTGAGGCCCAGAAGGTGTGTGTAGTGGTGTGTTCAACTCACCCTCACCCTTACTTCTGAGTCCTGAGGCACAGAAGGTGTGTAGTGGTGTGTTAAACCCACCTCCCACCCTTACTTCTGAGTCCTGAGGCACAGAAGGTGTGTGTAGTGGTGTGTTGAACCCACACCCCCCCCCCTACTTCTGAGTCCTGAGGCACAGAAGGTGTGTGTAGTGGTGTGTCGAACCCCCCCCCACCCTTACTTCTGAGTTCTGAGGCACAGAAGGTGTGTGTAGTGGTGTGTTGAACCCACCCCCACCCTTACTTCTGAGTTCTGAGGCCCAGAAGGTGTGTGTAGTGGTGTGTTAAACCCACCCCCCACCCTTACTTCTGAGTCCTGAGGCACAGGAGGTGTGTGTAGTGGTGTGTTAAACCCACCCCCCACCCTTACTTCTGAGTCCTGAGGCACAGAAGGTGTGTGTAGTGGTGTGGTAGACCCACCCCCACCCTTACTCCTGAGTTCTGAGGCACAGAAGGTGTGTGTGGTAAACCCACCCCCCACCCTTACTTCTGAGTTCTGAGGCACAGAAGGTGTGTGTGGTGGTGTGTTAAACCCACCCCCCACCCTTACTTCTGAGTTCTGAGGCACAATAGGTGTGTGTAGTGGTGTGTTGAACCCACCCCCCACCCTTACTTCTGAGTTCTGAGGCACGGAAGGTGCCATAGTGGGTATAGGAAATGATACACTTGGATTATTGTACACATCATCAGCAATCATAACGCTCTCTAATGTGACTAGATCATTCATACCAATTCCATCCAAAGTAGGGACAGCATTAGGAACCAAGCTGTTATGCAAATCATTCATAAAACTTTCGTTTGTGAAGTGACGTTGACAAATGAAATAGTTGCGACATTGTGCTAAAGTTTTTTCATATAACAATACTTTACTCGAATTACGTATCCATAGATCACACCTCTCATCGTCTCTGATTGGTAATGTGAAGAATGTGAGATCCTTGTTAGACGACCTGGTGTGCCCACAGTTACCGAAACAACACTTTCTTGGCGTTTTGATGAACTGTGAGATTACACTTACTCATTTCTCGACTAATCTACTATCAGGTTCTTCTCAATTATATTATGAGAATAACAACACTGATTTGACATGAATTACGTGAATCGAAGACGAATGAGAACGATAATGGAAAAATTATAATGTACATTATTTTAACACGAGTGATACTATGCGAGGAACAAAGAAATACGCGGATAATTAGCACTGTTTTTGATTAACTGAACACCACCGCAGAAGAGTGACTGATGAAACGCGAACTAATGATATAATATTGTGCTAACTGAGAACTAGAAAATACGCGGATAATTAGCACTGTTTTTAATTGACTGAACACCACCGCAGTCGAGTGACTGATGGAACGCGAACTAATGATATAATATTGTGCTAACTGAGAACTAGAAAATACGCGGATAATTAGCACTGTTTTTAATTAACTAAACACCACCGCAGTCGAGTGACTGATGGAACGCGAACTAATGATATAATATTGTGCTAACTGTAGAACTAGAAAATACGCGGGTAATTAACACTGTTTTCAATTAACTAAAAACCACCGCAGAAGAGTGACTGATGAAACGCGAACTAATGATATAATATTGTGCTAACTGAGAACTAGAAAATACGCGGATAATTAGCACTGTTTTTAATTGACTGAACACCACCGCAGTAGAGTGACTGATGAAACGCGAACTAATGATATAATATTGTGCTAACTGAGAACTAGAAAATACGCGGATAATTAGCACTGTTTTTAATTAATTAAACACCACCGCAGAAGAGTGACTGAGAAAACGCGAACTTATGATATAATATTGTGCTAACTGAGAACTAGAAAATACGCGGATAATTAGCACTGTTTTTAATTAACTATAAACACCACCGCAGTCGAGTGACTGATGAAACGCGAACTAATGATATAATATTGTGCTAACTGAGAACTAGAAAATACGCGGATAATTAGCACTGTTTTTAATTAACTAAACACTACCGCAGTCGAGTGACTGAGGAAACGCGAACTAATGATATAATATTGTGCTAACTGAGAACTGGAAAATACGCGGATAATTAGCACTGTTTTTTATTAACTAAACACCACCGCAGTCGAGTGACTGATGAAACGCGAACTAATGATATGATATTGAACTGAGAACTAGAAAATACGCGGATAATAAGCACTGTTTCTAATTAACTAAACACCACCGCAGAAGAGTGACTGATGAAACGCGAACTAATGATATGATATTGAACTGAGAACTAGAGAATACGCGGATAATAAGCACTGTTTCTAATTAACCAAACACCACCGCAGAAGAGTGACTGATGAAAGGTGAACTGATGATATAATATTGTGCTAACTGAGAACTAGAAAATACGCGGATAATTAGCACTGTTTTTAATTAACTAAACACCACCGCAGAAGAGTGACTGATGAAACGCGAACTAATGATATAATATTGTGCTAACTGAAGAACTAGAAAATACGCGGATAATTAGCACTGTTTGTAATTAACTAAACACCACCGCAGAAGAGTGACTGATGAAACGCGAACTAATGATATAATATTGTGCCAACTGAGAACTAGAAAATACGCGGATAATTGGCACTGTTTTTAATAAACTGAACACCACCGCAGTAGAGTGACTGATCAAACGCGAAATAGTGATATAATATTGTGCTAACTGAGAACTAGAAAATACGCGGATAATAAGCACTGTTTTCAATTAACTAAACACCACCGCAGAAGAGTGACTGATGAAACGCGAACTAATGATATAATATTGTGCTAACTGAGGAACTAGAAAATACGCGGATAATTAACACTGTTTTCAATTAACTAAACACCACCGCAGAAGAGTGACTGAGAAAACGCGAACTAATGATATAATATTGTGCTAACTGAGAACTAGAAAATACGCGGATAATTAGCACTGTTTTTAATTAACTAAACACCACCGCAGAAGAGTGACTGATGGAAGGTGAACTAATGATATAATATTGTGCTAACTGAGAACTAGAAAATACGCGGATAATTAGCACTGTTTTCAATTAACTAAACACCACCGCAGAAGAGTGACTGAGAAAACGCGAACTAATGATATAATATTGTGCTAACTGAGAACTAGAAAATACGCGGATAATTAGCACTGTTTTTAATTAACTAAACACCACCGCAGAAGAGTGACTGATGGAAGGTGAACTAATGATATAATATTGTGCTAACTGAGAACTAGAAAATACGCGGATAATTAGCACTGTTTCTAATTAACTAAACACCACCGCAGTCGAGTGACTTATGAAACGCGAACTAATGATATATTATTGTGCTAACTGAGAACTAGAAAATACGCGGATAATTAGCACTGTTTTTAATTAACTAAACACCACCGCAGAAGAGTGACTGATGAAACGCGAACTAATGATATAATATTGTGCTAACTGAAGAACTAGAAAATACGCGGATAATAAGCACTGTTTTCAATCAACTAAACACCACCGCAGTCGAGTGACTGATGAAACGCGAACTAATGATATGATATTGTGCTAACTGAGAACTAGAAAATACGCGGATAATTAGCACTGTTTTCAATTAACTAAACACCACCGCAGAAGAGTGACTGATGAAACGCGAACTGATGATATAATATTGTGCTAACTGAAGAACTAGAAAATACGCGGATGATTAACACTGTTTTTAATTAACTAAACACCACCGCAGAAGAGTGACTGATGAAACGCGAACTAATGATATAATATTGTGCTAACTGAGAACTAGAAAATACGCGGATAGTTAACACTGTTTTTAATTAACTAAACACCACCGCAGAAGAGTGACTGATGAAAGGTGAACTGATGATATAATATTGTGCTAACTGAGAACTAGAAAATACGCGGATAATTAGCACTGTTTCTAATTGACTAAACACCACCGCAAAAGAGTGACTGATGAAACGCGAACTAATGATATAATATTGTGCTAACTGAAGAACTAGAAAATACGCGGATAATTAACACTGTTTTTAATTAACTAAACACCACCGCAGAAGAGTGACTGATGAAACGCGAACTAATGATATAATATTGTGCTAACTGAGAACTAGAAAATACGCGGATAGTTTACACTGTTTTTAATTAACTGAACAGCACTGAAGTAGAGTGACTGATGAAACGCGAACTAATGGTTTGATATTGTGCTAACTGAGAACTAGAAAATACGCGGATAATTAGCACTGTTTTCAATTAACCAAACACCACCGCAGTCGAGTGACTGAGGAAACGCGAACTAATGATATAATATTGTGCTAACTGAGAACTAGAAAATACGCGGATAATTAGCACTGTTTTTGATTAACTAAACACCACCGCAGTCGAGTGACTGATGAAACGCGAACTAATGATATAATATTGTGCCAACTGAGAACTAGAAAATACGCGGATAATTAGCACTGTTTTTAATTAACTAAACACCACCGCAGTAGAGTGACTGATGAAACGCGAACTAATGATATAATATTGTGCCAACTGAGAACTAGAAAATACGCGGATAATTAACACTGTTTTTAATTAACTAAACACCACCGCAGAAGAGTGACTGATGAAACGCGAACTAATGATATAATATTGTGCCAACTGAGAACTAGAAAATACGCGGATAATTAACACTGTTTTTAATTGACTGAACACCACCGCAGAAGAGTGACTGATGAAAGGTGAACTAGTGATATAATATTGTGCTAACTGAAGAACTAGAAAATACGCGGATAATTAGCACTGTTTCTAATTAACTAAACACCACCGCAGAAGAGTGACTGATGAAACGCGAACTAATGATATAATATTGTGCTAACTGAGAACTAGAGAATACGCGGATAATAAGCACTGTTTTTAATTAATTAAACACCACCGCAGTCAGTGACTGATGGAACGCGAACTAATGATATAATATTGTGCTAACTGAGAACTAGAAAATACGCGGATGATTAGCACTGTTTCTAATTAACTGAACACCACCGCAGTCGAGTGACTGATGAAACGCGAACTAATGATATATTATTGTGCTAACTGAGAACTAGAAAATACGCGCATAATTAGCACTGTTTTAAATTAACTAAACACTACCGCAGTCGAGTGACTGATGAAACGCGAACTAATGATATGATATTGAACTGAGAACTAGAAAATACGCGGATAATAAGCACTGTTTCTAATTAACTAAACACCACCGCAGAAGAGTGACTGAGGAAACGCGAACTAATGATATAATATTGTGCTAACTGAGAACTAGAAAATACGCGGATAGTTAACACTGTTTTTAATTAACTATAAACACCACCGCAGAAGAGTGACTGATGAAACGCGAACTAATGATATAATATTGTGCTAACTGAGAACTAGAAAATACGCGGATAATAAGCACTGTTTGTAATTAACTAAACACCACCGCAGTAGAGTGACTGATGAAACGCGAACTAATGATATAATATTGTGCTAACTGAGAACTAGAAAATACGCGGATAATAAGCACTGTTTGTAATTAACTAAACACCACCGCAGTAGAGTGACTGATGAAACGCGAACTAATGATATAATACTGTGCTAACTGAGAACTAGAAAATACGCGGATAGTTAACACTGTTTTTAATTAACTAAACAGCACTGCAGTAGAGTGACTGATGAAACGCGAACTAATGGTTTGATATTGTGCTAACTGAGAACTAGAAAATACGCGGATAATTAGCACTGTTTTCAATTAACCAAACACCACCGCAGTCGAGTGACTGAGGAAACGCGAACTAATGATATAATATTGTGCTAACTGAGAACTAGAAAATACGCGGATAATTAGCACTGTTTTTGATTAACTAAACACCACCGCAGTCGAGTGACTGATGAAACGCGAACTAATGATATAATATTGTGCTAACTGAGAACTAGAAAATACGCGGATAATTAGCACTGTTTTTAATTAACTATAAACACCACCGCAGTCGAGTGACTGAGGAAACGCGAACTAATGATATAATATTGTGCTAACTGAGAAGTAGATAATACGCGGATAATAAGCACTGTTTTCAATTAACTGAACACCACCGCAGAAGAGTGACTGATGAAACGCGAACTAGTGATATAATATTGTGCTAACTGAAGAACTGGAAAATACGCGGATAATTAGCACTGTTTTTAATTAACTAAACACCACCGCAGAAGAGTGACTGAGGAAACACGAACTAGTGATATAATATTGTGCTAACTGAGAACTAGAAAATACGCGGATAATGAGCACTGTTTTCAATTAACTAAACACCACCGCAGAAGAGTGACTGATGAAACGCGAACTAATGATATAATATTGTGCTAACTGAAGAACTAGAAAATACGCGGATAATTAACACTGTTTTTAATTAACTAAACACCACCGCAGAAGAGTGACTGATGAAAGGTGAACTAGTGATATAATATTGTGCTAACTGAAGAACTAGAAAACACGCGGATAATTAGCACTGTTTTTAATTAACTAAGCACCACCGCAGTAGAGTGACTGAGGAAACGCGAACTAATGATATGATATTGAACTGAGAACTAGAAAATACGCGGATAATTAGCACTGTTTTTAATTAACTGAACACCACCGCAGAAGAGTGACTGATGAAACGCGAACTAATGATATAATATTGTGCTAACTGAGAACTAGAAAATACGCGGATAATTAGCACTGTTTCTAATTAACTAAACACCACCGCAGTAGAGTGACTGAGGAAAGGTGAACTAATGATATAATATTGTGCTAACTGAGAACTAGAAAATACGCGGATAATTAACACTGTTTTTAATTAACTAAACACCACAGCAGAAGAGTGACTGATGAAACGCGAACTAATGATATAATATTGTGCTAACTGAGAACTAGAAAATACGCGGATAATTAGCACTGTTTTTAATTAACTAAACACCACCGCAGAAGAGTGACTGATGAAAGGTGAACTAATGATATAATATTGTGCTAACTGAAGAACTAGAAAATACGCGGATAATTAGCACTGTTTTTAATTAACTAAACACCACCGCAGTAGAGTGACTGAGGAAATGCGAACTAATGATTTAATATTGTGCTTACTGAGAACTAGAAAATACGCGGATAATAAGCACTGTTTTTAATTAACTAAACAGCACCGCAGTAGAGTGACTGAGGAAATGCGAACTAATGATTCAATATTGTGCGAACTGAGAACTTGAAAATACGCGGATAATTAACACTGTTTTTAATTAACTAAACACCACCGCAGTAGAGTGACTGAGGAAATGCGAACTAATGATTTAATATTGTGCTAACTGAGAACTAGAAAATACGCGGATAGTGAACAAATTTCAATTATCGAGGCTCATCACGAACAGGTTCTGAACGAAAATGCTAAACAGTGATCAATATTTACACTGATATTTTTTTATCTCATTAGTCTTTTGAATTCTAAAATTGTGTTTCAATTGGCCTAGGCCCTGAACCGAACAGGGAAAAAATATTCGACGGATACGTGCACTGTATTTGATTATATGATTATAGAGATGTGGACACTTCGGAAGTTGAAAACACTGAGAATGAATATCTATCTAGTTAACAACTTCTTACCAAACTTGATTTTTCCATTATCTATGATATTCCATGAAATTGATGTGACATCTATATGTCTAGTCACTCAACCCCTTCCCCCCTCTGTACTTCGCCGCTGTGGTTATGAACGAGTACATGCAAAGAGGAAAAATTCACTGATACAAATTCACTGATAAAGAATAGGTATACCTGTCGGTGATCTCAATCTTGGCACTTTGCATGTCCTCGTTTGCCGCGGTGGTGAGAGGGGGGGGGGGGGGAAGCGTGAGTGACTAGACCTAAATGTCTCAGTGATATTCACTTTTGTTCCGAATCTCATCAGTGATCAACTCAACGACAACGATTAGTTAAAAATGTGCAACATGAACGAAATGGAAGTTATTGGTGGGAGCATGCTGCTGCGTTTGATGACTCACACAATTGGAGTAAGACCTTTTCGAGACGGTAAGTTCTCTACTCTTTTTGACAAATTAGCGTCTTGATTTAAATTAAATACTCTTACTATTTCAGTATTATTTCGATAGCAAGAGTTACTAACCCCCCGAGGAGTCGACACCTTGACGTGGTGGAGGGGCTTGAGTGCACCGCTGACCCCTGGAGCTATGCTGAGCAGGGTTACCCATGTCAGACTGGTCCAGGGCGAGGTGCCAGACGAAGCTCGGCTCAAAACTGGCCCAGTGGATGTGGAAACACAGTAACCAGAGCGGACAGTGGGAGCTCTCGTGCCATCATCTCATCAATCATTCCTTTCTTCCATCGTCTTTCCTACCCAAAACTGTTTCTACCAATTCTTTTCTTCTTCTTCGTTTTCTCTTCTGGCCGGCTCCCCCTGTCTGCTGAACCACCCGCGTGTTTGCCGTGCGTGGAGACCTGTATGGAGGGAAAAGATGATCCTGGTAGTTGAGGTTTTCGGAAAAGCCCCTGTGTTCTCCGGTGGAAACCAACACACTGCTTTGGCTTCGGCTTCGTCTAAAACAGGAGGCTAGGGGCTAATCCACCCCTAGCCAATCGGCTCGCTCGTAAGTGTTAAAGCTGCAGCAGGATGAGATCGTGGTCTTCGGTGGCACGATGGCCCAAGCCGGCTATCCCGGCTCGGTTTGGCTGCTACTTGTGTTCCCACGCCGCGGAACTACCCTCTATATCTCTTCGACAACCCTGGCACTGTAGCTCAGTGTCCCGTGATCGGACTCCATGGTGGGTGGGAATCGAAGAGATGAAATACATATTTTTTTCTGTATGGATACTCAAAAAATAACCACCCCCCCCCCCTTCAACTGGAATTATTCAATCATTATTTGAAAAAGAAATTGCTCTAGAGGATGCGATCCCTAAATCCATCCCTACATTTCTTCTGATAAATCGTCGAGATACCACTTCGACATTCAACGACATTTTACCGTTCAAAATAGAAAGATTTTCACAAAAAAGTGTTGGACCAACCAAAAACGTCACACGGCTGAGAGACGGAAGCCTACTTGTTGAGGCTGTGCTAATTTAGACGTGGTAAATGGGCTTTCAAAATTAACAATAAAACAATAATAATTACCTATTGACAGATGTATCAAACTCGTTCACAAAATCAAAAAACAAAGCACTTTAAGATGAAACAGGCCACTTCTATCGATATATTTGTCCATCATGTGTCCATTTTAGATCCATCATGTGATTCTTTTTCGGACTTTTTGCTTTTGGTTGCAGGTTTCTTACATGTTATCTGTATCACAGAAGACTTTGTGGGACAATCACGGATGTCTCTAGCAACACGTTTGGCATCGTGAAATATTTTAGTTGTTATTAACTTGTCCAAAATGAATCTGCGTAAGAAAATGAACGGATATATTAGCATAGAGTAATGAACCTCCTCAATCTATGATATATGCTTCCTTCGTGAATACAATCATTATTATTTAGTTAATGAGTCTTTCTGTTCTACCATTATAATTAGAATATATGCTCCTACAAGTATCTCAATTCAATCGCGTTTATTAGGTTTTCTTATATCTATGAGCTTACTTTCTGTGGGCCGAGCATGGATGTTCCGCATCAAGCCAGATGAGATGTTTGTAGGATATGATATTCCTCATTCTTTCTCGAATATTTGGCTCATGGCGAAGGGCGTCGTAATATCGGGAAAACGTTTCGGAAATATCATCGATAATTTTGGCAAAAGAATCTGTTGGCGCTGTTAAGTTGCCTAAATCCGTGTTGTCTTTGGTCATGAAGGCTCTGGCCTGAATGAGTCCTTGATGGTTGCCTGCAAGATGCTGACCTTGTTGCACTAGGTGACATCTACAGGCATCGCAATCAAACTTCTTCAGACACCTTCTTGCCAGCCAGCCCGCAATATACACAACGGCACACTGCTCAGTTGTGACTGGTCCACACAATAATCTGCCAGTGCTGTCCGTCTCGACCTCAGCCTGTTGTATAGCAGGTTCGTCAGGATCGTCCAATGATGTAGATGTGTCGATATCTGCAGTAACTGTTGCAGTAGATGTTAGAGGCATGTCCAGTGCTACCTCAGGATCCTCCCTATCGATTGAAGTGAGCCAATCATTATCGTCTGGCTCACAATTCGACGACTTTGGAGGATTCATGAGGTGGATGCACATGTTCGTCTGCAGATTCTTGCGGAACTGTCTCGGTGTCGGGTTGTCATTGCATCCAGCTCTGTTCCGCAGAACGGCAAACGAATTTTCAAGTGGATCCTGGTTCAAGCGTGAGGTTAGGAGATATTTTGTGCCTTCTGCTGATAGATCTCGCCATAAGAGTAGAACCCCATTAACTGTCTGGAGGAATCCTTCAAAACTTGAAGGATTCACTCCTTTCTTATCTGCAAGAGTCATTGTAGGGAGCCACACCTGAGCCTCTATCAGACATCTCAATGGCATGTTGTTTTCGCCATCTGCGAGTGGTCTTCTGTGAGGCGCGGCTTCGTTCGGATGGCGACTGTTGAGGGAATCGAACAAGTTGTTCATTTTCCCAATGAAGTTTTTAGTCGCTTCCGCAGATGGACTGGTCAACTCTCCTGTGTTTATTGCTGTTGCCATCCCAGCTTTCACCGAATGACTGAACACCTGCGCTGCCAACTTCACGCTCATCTTAGCGAAAGCACCAGGGAAAAGATGTTCTACGGTAAGCTTGGGTGCTGCTCTGCTACCCGTCGTCCCTCTCTTTGCGTCGATGTCGTAGAACTTTACAATATCCTTCCATGACACCCTCTCTCCTTCTACGAGTAGGTCATGATTTTTCAGATTGTTTCTAATACTCTTAATGAGATGAGGCACGTCATATAAGGCATATATCTTATTCTCACCATGAAAGAAGAAAGGTTTGTCCACAGTCACGCCCATCAAATTGTACGATGCCCTATTTGATGCCCCTTGGTCACAGGCAACAGCGCGGACTTTCAACCCAAGAGCAAACAGCTTCTCCAGACATTGATCGATGAGGAGGAATAAATCCGTGAAGTTTACTGAAGTGTAAGCCGAGAAGTAAGCCACATGCTGTTTCCAGTTGTACTTCAGGCCACGTACCATGAAAACCATTGCCTGCTTCGCTACGTAAGGCTTCCTACCTAGGGGACCAAGGTCTTCAAAGCCCTCAACGAGATCCAACTTGGAATCATATTCCAGCCACTTCTTGATGGACATCTCGTCGAATATAAGGACGCACTCTTTTTCAGAATCCTCCATTGTATTTACTTTTGACTGAAGCCTTTCAAAGATCTCGTCCGAAAACCCTGTTCTAAGATTTACCAAATTGATCCAGCTCACTATGCTGCTATATGAAGGCAATTTCAATTTGATTTTGTCTCGCATATACATATATAGAGAGGGAGATTTATAATAGAAGGAAAGGGCCAGATTCTGCTCTTCTCTTGTCCATTCTTCACGGCTTTGCGGTGGACGAGCCTGCATTTTCATGAAGACGTCAGCCTCGTCAGTTTCAGTGAACTGTGAGAGTACCTCCAGTGCTTCTGGTACTGTTACTGGCTGAGGTTGACGTTTCAGAGACGATATTGTACTTCTTTTCCTTTTAACGAGAGTGGAGAGAGTTCCAATCCTAGACATTAATTTCAATTTCCGTGGAGTGATTTCTCCCATTTGTTCTTCGTCAGAACTGCTCGACTCACTCACGGTGTCCGTTTCCTCATCGCTGTGTTCCGAAATATCGAGGTCTGGCATTGAAGTCAACTCATCACTATCCTGGTAATCGACTTGCTCCACGTAGTCGAGAGTTGCATGTACCTCCTCTTCATGATCAATCCCTACCATTTCCATGTGTACATCTACAAACGTATCATTAACATTAGTAGATTGATGAATAGCTTTGATTGGGTAACGCACCTCCTCCTCCTCCTCACACTCAAGTTCATCATCATCCATTGCTGCATCCTCAGCCATTTCAACCTCCCCACTATCATCGAGATTTACAGCAGGGTCAATTGCTGCGCCCACATCTCCAATATTAAAGTAAGCATGATCAACCAACACGTTGTGCATTATTGGGCCTGCTTGACCGTCGCCACCTTCATCGTCCTCGTCTATTGAATATGTTTCTGGGATTGCAGTGTTATGTAAGCCCCTTCTGTTTCCAACATTAATGAAAGAAGCCGGTAAAAAGTGCACTGAACACACACGACGCCCAGACAGTTGCTTGTCATCTAGTTTCAGAAGTTGCTCTTCTACTCCTGATTTCAAAATCCATTCCGAACATCTGAAATTAAGTTCCTAATTAAATCCAAACATAATGGGCAAGCGACATATTTTACAACTAATTGTCAAAATGTAGAGTGTGGGTCATTTTTTATGACATCATCAGTAAAAGCTTCACTGAAAAACTGAATGTTTCAAATTAAGAATACAATAATTACTAGATGAGCGTTAGCGAAGATTTCCACCCAACTCTTACGGAGCTTTGTCTGTTTGTTTTTTGTTTGTTTGTTTGTAAGCACTGCACAGATCGCAGGGTTTGACCGATCGACATGAAACTAATATTTTTTCATAATCTATCCTCTCATCTTCATATGTATCCAGCGTGGCGTAGCCTAAATATCGGCGG
This sequence comes from Brachyptera putata, assembly GCA_907164805.1. Lineage (NCBI taxonomy): Eukaryota > Metazoa > Arthropoda > Insecta > Plecoptera > Taeniopterygidae > Brachyptera > Brachyptera putata. The sequence goes on from OU015469.1 coordinate 2,897,901, forward strand.
TGCAAGCGGAGCACTGGCACAGGGGCCCCTGACTAAACAACTCACTGTAGATGTCCACTGAGACTAAATATTTGCTAAAATTAACCTAATAACCAAATAATCTCAAACAAATCAAAACAGATTTTTATATGTAATTCGATGGCATCGGTATAAACTGAACTAAGAACAGTTTGCAATTTTATTGTTTATCGCATTTTTATGAAAAACCGATTTATTTGATAAAATTAACCTAATAACCAAATCATCTCAAACAAATCAAAACAGATTTTTATATGTAATTTGATGGCATCGGTATTTACTGAACTAAAAACAGTTTGCAATTTTATTTTTTTATCGCATTTTTATGAAAAACCGATTCAATTGTTATTGACCGATGTTAGTAATGTTCTCAACAATATTCTTCTTCGAAACACAGAAAAATCGAGTCAATCAGATAAGAATAGTTGCATTGAATTTTGAATTAAATTTGAATCAATTCACATCGACATCACTTCTATCACGTCATAATATACATCAGTTTTCGTACTGAGACGTGTGGCCGAGTGTCTAGCACACTGACCGGTCATTCAGGATACAGGGGTTCGACTTTTTTGTACTGACTTCATAAAAAAAAAGAGAAAATTAGAATTATCAACATGGCTCAATAAAAGGGAAATTGGTTCGTCCTGAAAATGCGATTGAGCACAAAATGGCAGCTTCGATTTGAGAAAACTTTTGTTAGTTCGTTTTATAATTCCAGGCAATTAAAATACCTGGAAAAAATCTTTGGAAAAAGCCCTAGAAAATTATTGAATAAAATTAATGAAAATGAAGAGATAAATATAAATGTACTTTTACAATCTGTTTGAGGCTAAAACTTGGATTCATTGGAGTTTATAGGCTAATTTCATATATTCGTTTGGAGCACTCAATAACAATATATTTTAAATATTTGAACGGCACACGTAGCTCAGTGCTGAACGTATGGCTAGTGAGGTGAGCATAGATCGAGTCTCGGCTCGATTCGCGCCACCGTCAATCTCCACAGTCGACATTTTCCAAGCTTTCTCTCTGTAGCTAGGGCTAATGACGCGATGGTTCCTACAATATATGTCACGACCGCTATAATATTATCCAGAAAACAAATCTCAGCTATGTATTTGTCATTCGGTTGTCTTGATAAGATGAAAAATGATTATACAGTACCACAACACAATACATACACAGCTAATTTATTCCACATTTGAAATAAATTTGCCTGTATATCATTTTGCTAACCAAACGAACCTAGCTTTCCACACCTTGTATTGCGATCTTCTAGTGATAATGCAAAATTTGAAGTAAAGTATATTGATATTTATTTACCTGTTCTGGTCCTTGACTGGGAATCTGAAAAACTGCACTGCTGGTACGACGCCCGTGCACTTTCTTCTATTGTTACCACAATTTTTAAAAACGCACGCATCCCCACTTGATTTACCCATGTTCGTATTTGTGAGATAGATCAAGAACGATTAATAATAATTAATACTTAATATATAATACTCAATGTTGTACATGCACAACGTGTATAACATCAATGTTGATTATTTACACCTTGGTTATAGTGGAGCTATATTGTGAACGTTCTAAAGCTATAACACTCATAAATGAATTTTCGATGTAAATGTAGCTATTGATAATTCCATTCAAGTGTAAACACGCCAAACACCATGTGTACACCACGAAAAATGAGACACAACTGATTTCCAAAATGATGAACATTATTACTCTTGGAACTAAAAGCTGCACAACAATAGGCCACAGTTTATATGAGGGGATGTAGGCTTACTTATTTCTAGTAATTTGTAAAATGTGCTATCTCAGTCGGATATGTATAGGGATGGTATGATTTTATGGATGGTATGGGGGTTGTAAATATGTCCTCTCTATTTTCTTCTATTTTTATTAATTGATTTATCACAAGTTTGTTTTTCTCAGTACAATATTTGTCGGTTCTCCATGTTCGGGGACAAGTTTTGGGAATCTCTTTGTTACTTTGTCGGACCTTTGAGCTATGCTGCGTACAAAATTACACAACGAAAATGTTAAAACGAACCCCGATTTCTATCGGCTCATTTGATAGCCGACAATCAAGAATCTAGTTAGGAAAATTGGTAATCACTATTCTGATAACTGGACATAGCGGGAGAAGCATACTGTTCGTGCATCTTGAATATAAACTTAATTTCAAGACAATTCCATATATTGCAATTTGATCAGAATTAATTACTATAGGCTACTTGGGGGCAATAATTATCGGTCGAAAAATTGTACGGCTCTGTGTATTCAACAATGTTTATAGGCCTCATGCACATAATACCATTTACACTTTGTTATATGCTTATACAACCTAGACACATACTAGACGTATACAATGACTCATGATTGTTGTATATTTAGCTCGACATTTTGAAAAAAAATGTAGGCCTACGCTCGCCATGTCAAAATTCATCAAATTTTATTTTGAATATGATAAATCTTGAAATATATTACAATTTGATGAACTTATGTCCGCAGTTCTAACAATTAGTAGCTTTACCAAAGAGCCAGGCCCGGTTCTAGGCGTGAGCATAGATTAAGAAGGTTTGTATTTTCATTTTATTTCGTTTTCTTTTCACGTTTCTGTTCATCTGTCGTCTTCTTTTCTTTTCTTTCATATCATCTTATCTTATTTTTCTAGCTCTTTCTAACCCGCTCCCTCCATATGCAAACATCCACAAACGTTGACAACTATGGCAAAGTACACGGACATGATCATAGGCGCAAAATGAATTAATTAGTTGCTTCGAGAGAAAATATATTAAAAACACTGTGGTCAAGTCATAGTCACGGTTACCACTTAGTTACCACTCACTATAACAATATATTATTATAAAAAATAGTGTATTATTCTAGGAAAATAAGGAAATTGAAGTCAAATAAATATAATGAAGACATCATTCAGAAAGAATTGCTAATTAAATGAACTTATATTTATTTCATATAGACTCAACATTTGCTCTGAAGTTATAACTGTGTTATAACTTACGGTGTACATAATCTATCAATTGTCAAGAAATAGAATCAATATAATCAGTAACTATTGTTATAATTGATTGAAGGCATGTGTGTTTGGGGGGACAAGGGAGTTTGAGATCTGTAGGATTTTGAAGGAATATTTACAATCTGTATAATATATTTGTGATAATAATGAAATTCCTTAAGAAACATTCTGTATTTTGTGGAATGTCTCATATTCACGTACAATATAATATCTATTGTATTGTATTGTAAGTCTTGATTTGGTCAATATTAGTATTAATAAAACATAATACGATATAATATAGTTATAAATATACGATGATTGCTCAAAGTAGGCGGGGTTAACTATTGAAAGACAAGGTCTATTAGAATTAATAAATCGAATGTGGTAAATATTCTTTAAATATATATAAATATATATAAAATATATAATATATATATATAATATATATATATATATATATATATAATATATATATATATATATATATATATATATATATATATATATATAAATATATATAAATATATAATATTCTTAAAATATTCTTTAAATAAATATTCTTTAATTAAATATTATTGGTAAATACACAAATGATATTTCCTCTTTCTTCACTTCTCGATCATCCCATCTATGCATACAGAAAGCTGTGAATATGAATGCTGGGACTGTTAAAATGTGCGGGTGTCAATTAGTATTCACGCGATAGAAGGCTTGAACCACCCGTGCGCTTGTGTTGTGGGGTACGGGAGACGGTCGAGCAGAAACTTCATCGCCTATGCGTAGCGAAAATCTTCAACAGGCCGACCGGACTTGTAAAAGAAAGACCCATGGCCAGCGGGCGGCGGGGGGAAGTGTCTCAGCTAGCGAACTACGTCACGATAATGATGAAGCGGCAACCATGCCGGAGCAAGGAAGAAATCATATTTACTCGACATCAGCGCTCGTAGAGCTGGCTGCGACGAACTAATCGGACATGCTCTCTCTCTCTCGCACCATCGCTCTGTCTCACTCACTCTCTCTTTTCTCGAGCGCAGATATTTCCCCATAAGCGTTGGACCTCTATAAAAACTTCATTACTCGATGCTGTTTGTTTGGAGCACTGTCACCGAAGCGTGTATTTGAGCTCTTGCGAGAACCGCTTGACGTATCTGTGCGCCTGGTAATTAACAAAACAGGAGGGTCGTGATGTAATTGTTTTGATCTCAAGGTGGATATATAGCTTTAATAACAATTAATAGTCCATTCATTATAATAGTCTACGAATAAAATCAATTGGAATGGATAAATAAATGATTTTTAACCTGCAGGCAATCAAAATATCATGTAGATATTACTTTCCAGTAGAAAAAGAATATGATGCATACATCTATCGACATTAGATTATATTTCTGATCCATTCTCTATTCGAAAGTATACTACTTCAATTCACTCAATTTATCGATTAGAGAATTATTTTGATTATTTTTTGCGGTCATATAATTATTAATAATGTTTCCTCATCCTCTTTTATAGCCAACAAGCAGGAGCAGAAACTGTGGGATTTGGCAGCTTCGAATCCACTTTATACAAAGTGAGAAGGCGGACGCAACCGGGTTTGCCGGGAACTTTGGAGGAATTCGGGGCATTGCTAGAAACTCCAGATTTCTTCCAAAGGTACGGCAGAGTACAGACTACGGAAGGTCCTCAAACATTCTATAGGACTACACTGAGGTTGAGTGACAGTACAACCATAGTGGTTGCTACTGTCGCAATGCTCGAGGTGTTGGAGAACACCGATAGAATGTTTTCGGATGGCACCTTCAAGACGGCACCGAGGCATCCATACATCATGCAGCTTTGGGGTATCCATGCTGCATATGATCAGTATGTAAGTATACAATCTCAAGATGAAGATATGGCGAACAATGTAAAACGTATTATCGCGTTGATTGAGTTTCTCGGCTTTAGAAATTACAACTGTTATTTTATGTATTTTCATCATTACTGAATCAGCAAAAACAAACGACTCGGATCATGGATTCATCGTGAGAAGGAAACCAAATCAAAGGCAATCGTGTTCCCCGCCTCTTTTGTCCGCCAAACGTATAGTTGTCACCCGATGACAGTTTCACAATTCAAGTAGATACGTTCAACTGCAGCGTAGAACTTCGTATAACACCTTGGGAGAACGGAATAGCTTTAGCTAATCTTAATAATTCTGTAATTAATCCTAGACCAAAGATTGAGGAGGTAAAAACTTCATTACTCCATGCTAAGACGAATCTCTTAACTCATTTCATTATGAACTTCATTTTCAATTTTCTCAAATATTCGAAATAAAAATGTCAATATCAGTTCATGCAAAACATGCAAAACGTCCGCACTTTGCGTTTCGTATAGGCATACCGAATTATTGAATTATAATTTTATATTGCCGTTTTTTTTTTATAAATATAGGGCCTGTATTCTTTTCTTGATGAGACAATATTATTAATATCATTGAAAAATCAAATCTTCGCTTCACAACCCTTGGTTTGGTTTGTACGTCCAAACCACATCCCTTGACTCGCATTCTCATGGTCTCAAAGCTGGTATTCAATTCTTGGAAATGGTCTTCTGTTGAGGAATATGCTATCTTCAGACTTGAACCGTCAAAAGACAACTCTTCATGCTTCGGGCTAACACGAATGTACCATTGGGCCTCCAAGCAGAGGGTGGAATGGGGATGTTCGTTGTCACTCAGTTTTCAGTCATCTGCGGTTCAGTGTGTTTTCCAACATGTATCAAGCTACCACGGAGGTTACCAATCGAGAACTTTCGCAGACAATTGTCTCCACTTACACCCAATCGTCAACGACGCCAAAAGAGCGGCCGCTGTATTCACCATTGATCTGTGTATTGACGGGAAAACTCTTCTGCCAGTAATAGACTTGAAGTCTATTGAGAAGAAAGAGTTGATACCAGGGAATTATGTGAGTATAAAGTGGAAAAGTGGCAGCGACTGGAGCGCGTCTTATTATTCATTTATAATCATGGAACTTTTCTTCTCTTCACATTCATTCAACTGGATTCGTGCGACTAGGATGAGATGAAAAGTAAGATAGCCATGGAATAATGCAATAGTTTGTAGACGACACACGTTTACAATCATTAGTTCAGCTAGCCAGTTCCACTTGACAACATGATGGTATTTCATCTATTATTCGCAATTTATATAATACAGGTGGCAATGACATTGGGCAAAGCTGGCATTTGTCAGGTAGACGAACACATAATCACTTATTTTATATAATGCTGCTTAACGACCCCACCAACAGCTAGGTTATACGGGGGTACGAATGAGCGCGTGATAATGATTGATTGATTGGTGGTGTTTAGGGGCGCTCAACGTCTGGGTTATCAGCGCCCTCGAGTGAATTAATATCGGGGTTTTCAAATGCATTTCCAAAATGCCATTTTGCGATTGCTAATTAACTTTATAACATATCATGACAGAAGCTGTGAAATTACCCAACTATACTAAAGTTTGGAATTGTGCTTGAAGTCAAGTTGTAAGGATATTTGAAACAAAATACGTCAGCGACATGACAATTGAAACGTAGAACAGGTGTTTGTATAAAAAACGACACACTGTCTAGTGATATAGTTGATGGAGTGCGTAACCTTCATGACACACACAGTGTCTGTTCCAAACATTCATGCGTACACCAGTCATACATAATAAATACATCCACACGAGCATTCACACAACTCTTTGTAATCAATGATATAAAACCTACAAACTACATGACAGACGCATTGAACCAAAGGTAGGTGCTGGTATGAATGACCGGGGCCAGTCAATGCAGAAGTATGAAACAAAGACTAAAAATCAACATCAACTATACTCGACCTATTCGGGTGGGGTAATTCTCAAATCTGTTTCGAGAGATCAGTGTCATGGACAAATCCGAGTACTTTAGTTATATTGGTATAGTCATCGAATAAAATTTCACGTAAATCACCTTCAATCCTATGTCTCTCCCTCTTAACTTTGTATTTGAAGCATGTGGTTAAGACGTGCGAGACTGTTGAAGGGACATCACAAGTTTCACACATTGGAGGGACTCCACCTTCCAGGAGGAAGCTGTGGGTGAGACGACAATGTCCTATTCTCAGCCTTGTGAGGATCACTTCGTCTCGGCGAGATTGTCTGCTGGATGATTGCCATGGTGGTGTGGATTCTTTGATTTGCCTAAGTTTGTTACCAACAATGTTCCTCCATGTGTCTGCCCAAGTGCCTCTTATTGCCTTTTTGAGATCTGCTTTGAGATCATTCACTGGGACTTGATGGCTGGAGAGAGAATTCAACCTTGTGGCTTGCTTAGCGTGTATGTCGGCCTGATCGTTGCCAGAGATTCCAGCGTGGCCGGGCACCCAGCAGAAGTAAATAGTATTGTTTTTACTATGAAGGCGTGATACGTGGTTCTGTATCTCTCTTACATACGGGTTTGTTGCATAACACTCACAGCAGGCTTGAAGTGCGCTCAATGAGTCGCTGCATATGACGAATGACGTCTTCACGCTGGTTTCGATGTATGCAAGAGACTGTACTATAGCGTACAGTTCTGCAGAATATACAGAGCATACCGTATCAAGTTTAAATTCATAGCTTCGACTACCGACGACAAAAGCGCATCCTACAGCCCCATCCAATTTAGACCCGTCTGTGAATATGAAAGTGCATGCACTATATGTACGACGTATTTCTTCGAAATGTTGCTGGTAAACAACTTGCGGGGTGGTGGATTTAGCAAATCGAGAGAGCGTGAGGATGATATCAGGTCGGTGTAATGTCCACGGTGCGACTGTGTTGTGTCCCATGGTTAGAACATTGGGCAGATGATAATCGATCGCAGCCAGTTGTTCGGCAACACGTATTCCTGCAGGTTGGGTTCTTGACTTGTGGCTACTGTAGATCTGATTGAGTGGGTTGTTAAAGACAATGTTGTGCGTTGGATGATTCGGTAGACCTTTCAGTTTCGAGGTATAGCTGGCTAAAAAAAAATCACGTCGAATCTGCAGCGGGGGCTCTCCAGCTTCGCTGTGCAGACTTGGGACTGGGCTAGTCCTGAAAGCTCCCGTGGCTAATCTTATACCCAGGTTGTGTACGGGATCAAGAGACTGGATGTAGGACTGTCGTGCCGAGCCATATACTATACTGCCGAAATCTAGTTTGCTTCTTATAAGCGACCTGTATAGACGGAGCATCGAAATCCTGTCTGCTCCCCAAGATGTACCGCATAGAACTTTGATAATGTTCAAAGCCTTACTGCACTTAATTTTGAGTTGTCTGATATGTGTGCGCCAGTTGAGTTTTTGATCCAAGGTCAGTCCCAGGAATTTGACCGTTTCGTCGAATGGGAGTATGCTACCGCTCAGCGTGAGTGTGGGCTGTGGACATAGGTGCCGGGATCTACTAAAGTGCATGCAGTGTGTTTTGGTGGCGGAGAACTTGAACCCTCTAGTTTCAGCCCAGTCTTCCAGGTGGTTTATCGTTAGCTGTAGTTTCCGTTCTGCAGTTCTGAGATTGGCGGTTTTATAGAAGATGGCTAAATCATCTACGTATAGTGACGAGTAGATTGGACGACGAACACATGAGGTGATACTATTAATAGCTATTGCGAAGAGAGTACAGCTAAGCACCGAGCCTTGTGGTACTCCGTTTTCCTGCGTGAACGACGATGAGGTCGAGCTACCGACACGGACGTGAAACTTGCGATCAGACATAAAATTACGAATAAAGTGTGGCATGTGACCTCGAAATCCCCATTCATGCAAGGTTTCTAGGATACCGTGTCTCCAAGCCGTATCGTAGGCTTTCTCCATATCGAAGAAAACCCCCACGAGATGTTGTTTTTGTAAGAATGCGTCTTGTATGTTACTCTCGAGGGTGACCAGATTGTCGATTACAGATCGGTTCCGTCTGAAACCAGATTGTTCGGGTGCGAGCAGACTGTTCGTTTCGAGAACCCACATCAGACGTTTGTTGATCATTCGTTCAAAAAGCTTGCACAGACAACTAGTGAGTGATATTGGCCTATAGCTCGTTACAAGTGATTTACTTTTCCCAGGCTTCAATATTGGGACGTTAATCGCTTCGCGCCATTTGGAGGGGAAATGATCACTGGACCATATGAGGTTGAACATGGCCAGTAAAGAGCGTTTCGATCTCTCAGATAGGTTCTTTATCATCTGGTTGTGGACCCTGTCCGTGCCAGGTGCTGTATCTCGAGCTTCTCGCAGTGAAGACTCGAACTCGTATCGCGTGAAAGGGATGTTGTATTCTTCTTGGTTGTTGGAGGCAAAGTTCAAGTGTTTTCGTTCGCGGCTGGTTTTGATAGATTGAAACCGTGGTGGGTAGCTGGAGGAGCGAGATACTGCTGCAAAGTGAGTTGCCAGGCTCTCTGCAATATCCTGAGCGAGGGTAACTACTATGCCGTTTCTTTCCAGTCCAGCGATGGGTGTACGGCAGTTCTTTCCCATTATCTTTCTAATCTTATTCCAAACTTGGGATGAGGGTGTGCTGGCAGTAATTGATGTGACATAGTTGTTCCAAGATGTTTTTCTAGCATGAACAGTGGTTCGTCTTGCCATGGCTCTGGCTTTTCTGAACGTCTCCAAGTTTCCTTGTGTAGAATGGTTCTTGAAAACTCTGAGTGCTTTTCTCCTTGAAGCTATGGCCGATTTACATTTCTCGTCCCACCAGGGTACAGGCATTCTATGTGGTCGGGAAGAGGATTGCGGAATCGAGTTCGTAGCAGCATCGATAATGATCTTCGTGCTGGTTTCTACGTAGGAGTCCAGGTCGTTGAGCTGGTCGTTCTCATCTAGTCTGGCTAGTTCTCTGAATTTGGTCCAGTCGGCACATTTAATGATCCAGTTTGAATGTCTCGGGGGGAGGCCTTTTGTGTTGTTAAGGCGGACGAAGATGGGGTAATGGTCGCTGCCGCAAAGGTCGTCGTGCACTGCCCATTCTAGGTGCATGACAAGAGATGGAGAGCTCAGTGTAAGGTCGATCGCAGAGAATGTGCCTGTGTGAGCTGTAAAGTGTGTAGGATCCCCGTTATTCAGGATGACTAAGTTGTTTGTGGAAACGACATCTTCAACTACTCTGCCTTTATTGTTTGTAGTGTTGCTCCCCCATAAAGGGTTGTGAGCATTCAAGTCTCCAAGGATAATATAAGGAGCAGGAAGTTGCGCGATAAGAGACGTTAAATCATGTCTAGACACATTTTCGTTGGGTGGGAGATAGATGTTACACAGGGATATGGGGTGTGGGTTCTGTATCTTGACAGCTACAGCTTCTGAAGTAGTTGTTAGTGGAATTTGTTCAGAGAAACAGCCATCATGTACTATTATTGCTACTCCTCCGTGGGCACGAAGACCACCACAGTTGTCCTTTCGGTAGAAAGTGTGATTCCGTAGAATAGGGTTGTCAGTGGTTTTAAAATTCGTTTCTTGGAGTAGTTAAATAGTTGGCTGATGAATGCATGTTAATAATTTAATTTCCTCCGAGTGAGCGCTGAATCCTCTCAGATTCCATTGTACAAGCAGAGCCATCGTTATGTTCTGTGAGGGGCAGCTACTGCTACTCTTTGTTTCGACCTTGATCTGTTGTCGACCTCTGTATGGGTGGTAGCCTTGTTCGCATTGTTGTCGGCGCCGGGTTGGAGTTTAGGGAACTTGGCTGTTTTTTGAAGTTCGATGTTACTATTAGATAAAGCTCGAGTGAGCAACTTGTTTTTTAGGGGGTTTGGTGTTTCCGCAGTTATGGATGATGGGTTAGATGTTTGGAGGGCCGATGATGACATGTGAGTTGGTTGTAGGGTGAATGGATATACGTTAGGTGGTTGTTCCGTGACATTTGTTTTCAACTGTTTCAGTTCGGCTTCCATTCTTTTGTTTGAGTTCCTAAGTTCGTCGTTTTCTTTGAGTAGCTGTTGTATTTGGACAGTCTGCTTTTCTAATTGAACCTTTGATGCCTCCTGACCTGCAAGTATTTTCCCCATCATTTCTACCAGGGAGTTGAATTCTGACACGGATGGTTGAAGAGGTTGTAGTGTTGGCGAGGTGGTCGCAGTAACATGAGAGTAAGTCCCTTTACCCATAGTGTTGTCTGGACAAAGCTCGTGGTATTTCTTCCGGGCATCTTGGAATGATAGTTTATTTTTTGTCTTTATTTCCACAATCTTCTTCTCTTTTTTCCATACAGGGCATTCCCGTGACCACGATGGGTGTGCGCCTTGGCAGTTGGGGCAACAGAATTCTCTCACGCACGATTCTTCCTTAGACGTGTGAGAGTTTTCGCCACATCGTCCACAGATCGCCTGTCTCTTGCATATTTCGTTGTGATGGCCATACTTTTGGCAGTTCATACATCGAAGCGGATTGGGAATATGCACTCGAATCGGAATTCGGATAAAACCGATGAATATGTATTCGGGTAGTGTTACGGAGTCAAATGTAAGTATATGGAGAGGAGACGGTTGCAATTTATTGTCTTGTCGAGTGAGGATCTTCTTAACTTCTACAACACCTTGGAGGATGAGTTCTCGTGAGATTTCCTCTTCCGTCATTTTCGTGAGATCATGACTAAAGATGACACCTTTGCACGTGTTCAATGATCTGTGAGGGGAAACTGTTATGGGGAATGTACCCAGAAGTTCAAGTGACATAACTACTTCGGCCTGGGCGGCATTCTTAACTTCTATCAGTAGTTGGCCATCTCTCAAGCGTCTAGTTTCCTTGGTTTCACCGATGTAGGTGTTTATGAACCTGGATATCTTAAAAGGTGATACGTCGTTGAACGATTGTTTAGGTTCTGAACGAGATATTACGAAGAAGGTTGGTAAAGATGTTGTTGGCAGTTTCGTGATATCTTTCAATTGTATGGGGTTAGAGTGAAGTGCTGGGGTGCGTGTATTTGTTCTTGTAGTTTGGAGGGGGGGAGTGTTAATTTGAGTGTCCATACATCAAAATAATGATTCATCTCCTGGAGCCCCACCCACCACGGAGCCCAACGAGGGGACGCTGAACTTCAGCGCCAGGGTTGTCCAGGAGATATAGAAGATGCAACACAGGCCGACATGAGTGGGGACACACCAGACTGGGACAGTCGGTGTGTACCATCATGACTCCTGTGTCCATAGTCTCATCCATGCTGTTGCTTTAACACATACGAGCAAGCCGATTGACTAGGAGTGGATTAGCCCCTAGCCTCCCGTTTCAGATGAAGCAGAAGCCAAAGAAGTGTATCAGCTACTCTAGTTTTATATGCTATTTCGCCTCAACTGCCAGGATCGTCTTTTCCATCCTTACAGGTCACCGCGCACGGCAAACACGCAGGTGGGTGTTTTAAGCGTACAGAGGGAGCCGGCAAGAAAAGAAAGGTAAGTGAAGGAAGATTCGAAAGAAGATGAAGGGTAAGTATAGGAGTGAGAAGAGATGAACAAAGGCGCAGTGCTCCCCCTGCACACTCCGGTCACCAAAAGGAACCCACTCGACCGATACGGTCCGAACTTAGTCTGGACCCTCACCCCAGACCTTATCACCATGGGTGACCCTACTGGGAGCAAATAAATTGCTCCCGACGATAGCTCTGGGGATCACGGGGCCACGCAAGCCCCCACACCACGTCAAGGTGTCCGGATCCTTTGAGGGGGCGCGTGATACTAAAACGATGAAGTGATGATGGTGAAAGGACGTTCACAAAAACCCATGCCTTATGCGGGACTCGAACCCACGCCCAACGATTGCTTCAGTTACTACCGCTAACGATAATTGACTTAGCCACCAGGGCGGCATTACTTATTTTAACGAAGAAATTAATTTTAAAAAGAAATTAATTATTAAATAATATAAATAATTATTATTGATGTAAATTCAAATTCAAAAACAGGTAAAGGAATTAATATATTCTTATTAGTTTCCTTATTTGCATGGCTCAATTTATGAATTTTAATTTAGAGTAATAATAATTATTTTGTTGCTTCTGTTTGTAATCTTCTTTTTGAGATCAATTTCTTTGTTAACTTCGATAATATGAGCTATGCCATGTATTTTCAGTATACTAGGAAAACGCTACGTGTTCACCTCACGTTGAAGGATGAGCTGAAACATTAACCTGACCTTGATGATCCTACCATGTTGAACCCAACCCGGGCAGTTAGTCTAGGCCGCGTTGGATTGGATACTACGCCTACATCAGAACATCTGCTTCAACGTCTCAACAGGTTGCTTGGCAGGTAGAAGTTCATAGACGAGTGGATTCAAATACAATCCAATTCAACTCTTTCAAGGGGGATGCGTGCACATTGCTTATTATAAACATAGAGAAATTCACAGTCACTAATTGTTGTATATGTTCAAAAAGCGGTTTCTGTGATATGGTGACGTCATTGCGTCGAGTGTGACGTTTCTCGGAATGTCTCACTCGCAGGAGACGCAGCTGCGTGTTAACGACCGTCTCCTCCCACACTCACACTGACGATAGGGTGGTTCGAGCCGTCAACTCCGTGACTTGAGAACGGGTGACAGAGAGAAGAGATCGTGGGATGAGATGAGTGCACGACTGATGAATAGGGAAATACGGGGAAGATGGGGAAGAATGCACACTTGGAGTAACGAATGGTCAGGCCATCTGACGATGAGCGGATGTGATGAGGATGAGTTTGGGTTTCTTTCATAAATGTGAGACAAGACGAACATTCCATCTCCTCTCGCACGCAAATAAGACGATATTTCCCTTCTGGTTCTATGCGTACTTGAAGTACGGTTCGTTCAGAAGGAACTCTGAAAGTAACGTGATCCACGTTCCTCGTTACCGCGGACAAGGAACTGAGTTACGTTAAAGTTCCTGCTTAATAGAAGGAACGCGTTCCCCATTGAAGTTCCCACCCAACACTGATCAATTCATACTTTATCGAGATCGTTTTGTGGACAAATATATTGCCATTTGAAATATGAATCTGTTATCTCGACGACAAACTGAATAATCCTAGATTCAGAATAACGCATAACTAGGAGGTGGAGCTACCTTGAAGAGACAACCTTCCCTCCCCACCGTCACATCCTTCTTCTCAGTGGCCACGCCCATGCTTGCCCAAGCCACCCTTCACACTTGGTAGTATCTTCAATCCATTATGCTCTCTTCATGCGCGCCGAGTTGATCAAATCTAGGTATAGTTGTAAACAAACTGAGAAAAATGATGATAACTCTGAAGAAAGGAAAAAAGGCATTTATTCCAGGCGATCTTATTTTCACCCCATGAATATAAAAATATTGTTTCACAGATAATATTATATCATAGCCTATTATATCACATTGAATTATATACTATTCTATTAATAAGTATATTATCGTATTATCGTTATATGATGATGTATAGCATATTGTTTTCAACAAAAAAACTTCTTAAATATACTAATATTCGTATCATGGTTTTTGTCCTTTTTTCAACGTAGAGGCTCGAGTATCATTAGAATCACAATTACACAATTACACAATCACAAATACTTTTTCAAAGTGTCGGTCAACTGAACTTTTCTCAGTGGCGCATAACAAATGCAAAAAGAAGGAAACAATGTTTCTTGATTTTATAAATTAATAAGGAAATTATCTTATAAACTCACTCGTATATCTGTGCTTTAATGAATTATGAATGAAAAATATTCAAGACTAATTAATAGTTCATTACCTTTCTTGGCAAGCTTGAGAAGTAGGCCGTCCACATTCCCGCCTGTCAATAGTTTGAGAATAGGTGGGACTGTCAGGACGAAGACGATGGTACTTGTACAATACGTGTTCTTGTCCTCAACAGAGCCGCTGGCGATTCCTTCTGCTTCTGAAAATAACAACAGAAGATACGAACGGGCAATGAAATAAGTCGTGACGAAAGCTTCTGCTACAAATATATATCAAGGTCATGATATTGTTGATAAACTTACCCGCATATAGTTCGTACCGAGTAGTATTAGCTCGGTGCAGCACCATTATTATTCAAACGTCGCAATTTACCTGATGCCGCCAGCCCTGAATGATCTGTGCCTACATCTGAAAAACAGGATTGTATTCATTAGTGAAACTGAAATAACAATTAAATAAGATGAACAATATTGAATGATGAATTGCATGCAAAACACTAAAAATTATGAATATTGAAAAATTGGTCCAAGCATTATTTGATTGAAAGTGAATACACAACTTGATAGAAAATTATATTCATACTCAATATTCAAATATATTTATTTTATCACCATTTGTCGACGTCTTCTGCCGCCACACAGTTTTCTGTCGGTGTGGAAACAAGTTTAGATATAATGTTTCTTGAGGATTCGGCTTGAGTGATCAGTTGTTTTATGAACGAATGGAAGAATAGGGAAAGAGAAGGTCTCAACATGGAGACCGAAACGTCGAGTAAGAATTTAACTCAAACGACGCGATGGAAAACCCCAATATCTGATACCTCATATTTGGGTCGCGAGAGCCTCAAACAGCTCATTGCAATAACCTACGATGGAAAGAACATATTACTTCTTGTGTTAAAAGAACTCGTAGTTTATTACATATTTTTTATAGACTTCGGAATGTGATGACGAGACCTCTGCTACTACGTGTATATAATGCCCTAGTTCATTCAATTTACCAGTACGGAATAATAGGCTGGGGTGGAGCATATGTCTCGCATCTTCTACCTCTTATTATTATTCAAAAATTATTACCTCAAATCATTCTTAAAAAACACAAACAGTTCTCCTCTAAATTAATTTTAGAGAAATGTAAGATACTAGACATAAAACAAATTTTTCTGAAAGAAATCTTAATCAATAAATGTAGATAAATATAAAATAAGAAACACACCACCCACCCACATTACCAGATCAAATAACATGTACACTTTTCCATTTACCTTAGATACACCTAAAATGAATAAACTCATATGCCAGAAACAGGCAGATTACCATGGCCCTCACGCATACAATAGATTACCTCTATGTATTAGAACATGCAGTACCCTCTACTCATTCAAACAGGCGCTCAGTAGGTGGCTAGAAATTACAGATGAATCTGATACATCACAACTGATGGTTTCATAAACTAAAATTGCTGTTAATTCTTCATTTTTTTTTTTCGTGCTATAAGCTTTTAACCTCGCAACGAAAATTATTTTGAAATTATATTATCATCACTATTGTCTATTGTAAACTGTTCTCGCAACTGTTTTTCTTGAATGAATGAATGTTAGGGCTTCACGGCGCGTCAACGACGTGGTTATTTTGCGCCGGTTTCATGTTAATCTAGTTACAATAAAATAATAAAACGATATATCAAAACACAGGGTCCGGTGTAAAAGGCCGGAGCCACCAATAAATCTAATAACAATAAGACAACTATAAATCTAATAACAGTAAGGTAACCGTAAATCTAACAGAAAAACAAATATATGTAATAACAGTAAAAGAACTGTAAACGTAGTTATCATTGCCGTTAGTACACATAATAGGCCTAGTCTCTAGACATTGAGCTACTAAATGTGTTGGGAGGTTATTGACAGTGCCATGTGGTGTTTACAATTCCCATTATTGGCATCTACATGGCGTTGATATTCAGATCATTTTACAGTTTTCTTTGGAGCTATGGATTATGATACCCTTTAGACAGTGTGCTCCCATGGACCAAATCACATATGTTATCAACACAATTCAAAGACTGTATACTTTTTGACAGATAACTTGTGTTTATATACTCCTGTTGAGTAAAGTGGGTTTTGTGTTGTTTCATTTGCTGTATGTTCTCAAAACTGTAATACTTTTCAATGCAATGCAACAACTACTCAATTTCAAAGTACTATTGTACTTCCTCTCCGACTTCCTGAAGTTATGAATGTATACTAGTAATTCGTATATAAATTGTTTCAGGCTACAAAAAAAGGCAGACCAGATAAAAGTTCAAACACAGTTAGAGGCATGCGAAATATTAAACAAACGTCTCCAAGTTGAAGTTCTCGACTGTTGGCAGGCTATGAAGGTTAGTCAATCCTCACCAGGCCTGTCTGGATTCGCTCCAGAAGTATCAGTCGAGTCCCCTAAGGACTGTATTGCCCTAGGCACATTGAAAGATCAGAAGGTGAGAGTCTAGACATAGGCCTGTATTTCTTTTTTTTTAAACCGTTTCGATTTTGTGATGATGTAGGCCTACTAATGCAAAGTTATACTTTCGTCACAGTGTAGGTGTGTACGTCTACTGAATTTTAGCTTAGTTAGCTCAGGAATTTTAGCTTAGTTAGCTTAGCTTATCTGGCTACAAATTGTGTAATGTAGTTCCTGTCGGAGATGTAGGATGAGCACTGGCTCGATGCTGTAACATGTGGTTTTCAAGTCTTGAAATTCTCTGGCATCCTCAAAAATAAGTTCAAATTTCAGTCCTACACTGTAGTCTTCTAAATTCAAGTTACAACTAGAACCTATAAGAATAACTATATGAGACCTACTACATGCATTCTGGTGCACCTGACAGATCTTCTTTAAAAAGGTCCAGAAAGTCAAAACTTTTATTATCATGATCACAGTAAGCAGTGATAGGCCTATTCTTCCTAATTGTGTAATATTTTCAAGTAATCTTCATGTTTTCGTATTTCAGGTGTATGTCGGGGAGGAGCTGTGGGCCGAGAAGGAGGATTACGACCGAGCTTGGAGTGCCACCACAGCTCCGACATTTGTTGGCTGCTGTTTGGTGAGCGTACCCTTGCGTACAGCTCACCAAACGGCGGCAAATGCAACCGTCCTCTGCCTCCACACGATGCCACGAATGTGAAGGCAATTAAACGTTGGTTCACTTCTCGATTAATTACTAGGAATTAGAAAAACACCATAGGCCCTACTTTCAGAGTTGTAAGATGAACTGTGTATGGAATATGTTGTATTCATTTTTTTATAAATATTCCTACAACATGGTAAAGCTCAAGTTTTGATTTTTGATGTACGAAATATGTTTCATAACAATGTCAATATGCAACATTGTCTGATTTGTTCATAGGAATGCCTAAACTACCGACTGTTCCAATGGAGAGAGTAATCGAGGTGGTATTGAGCAAAGAGGAAGATCTGGTTTTGGAAAACGGAAAACTACCTGGTCCATCATGCGATGTGTGGAATTCTCTCAGTCAATCTTGAGGATATCTGATGAAACCCAAACATATCTACACTTTTGTCAAAAGCAACAGGTTCCAGTGAACAACAAGACGTGAATGACTCTTCGGTTGAAACTGAAACACTTCCATCCAGTTGCGAGAATATTAACATGACGGTAACACTTTCGCCAGAGGAATGGCAGAAAATATCACCTAATGTTGCAACATAATTCCCAGCGGTCAACTCGTGATTTATACCGGCAGAACATTGCTGGGATCACACTAGATTGCCATGTACCCTCTCATTTGAGGGAACATGCCGTCCATGAAATGTGCAAAGAGAAAGTCACACCCAGTATGTTCAGGCGAGTGCAGGCTAACAAGCTCATGCAATTTATGGATTGTGAACCAAGCCATTTGCCATCCTTAAACGATCTTCGAATTGCAAAATCAAAGTCACTGGCGAGCCAGCGCTTAGACGATGATCCGATCATTTCCATTTCCCTAATGAAACAGAACAGCAACTTTGAGGGGTTTATTAAAGATATTGGCTATGATAGATAATTACGAAAATCAAACTTGGATTGGATTTATTGAATTTTCCAATTCTATTTGATTGGAATGGAATTTTTACAGGATAATAATATAGTTTCAGTAAGTTATATGTAGGCCTATCTACCACATTTGAGGAACATTCGGTTTGGTCAATTTTTCCACGAAGTTTTGTGGAATTCGTTTTGCAAGTGAGAAGTTAATTTGGATTTTCTGGCTCAAATATTCAAAATTTTAAAAGGAATTCAAGCATGATAATAGTACACATTATTTAAAAGTTTCACATAATTCGGATCAGCCGTTTCAAAGGAAATGTTTCGAAAATATTCACTATTAGATAAAGTACAGGTACCGAAGGTACAATTCTCTAGTACGTAACACGAAATATATCATTTAACTCCTTCCTAGATTTCTTCTACGTGATTGAGATGATCAACACGAATGGGGAGCGTAACTCGGACGCAGTTCCGTCAAATTGGATGGGAGATGGAAATCGGAGCGTAGTTTATCCCATATACACCGGAAAGAGACTTACAAAAGCAAAAGAGAATCGTCTTGAGCCTGAGGCCACCTGGAAGCGGTATCCAGCCACGGTAAAAGAAGCTAGAGGTACGCCACTGACACATTCAGAGCCATCCATCACTCGTCTTCTGAATCGAAATGTAATAAGCTGGGATGTTTGAAACATATTACTTTCAAAAATAGAAAGCACAATAATAGTCAGAATACAGACCCAAATTGATTCATATTATGTTCCGTTTTTTCATTTTGCCTCAGAGAAGGCCTACTGCTGTCTTCATTTTACGCATGTTAGTGGCACATGTGAGTGTCACTATATTAATAATAGTAATAATACTTTCAAAAGTCTTGATTTACGTAACAATAATTCTCAGTGAGGATGCAAAAAAGAGAGGAAAACATGTATTTTGATACTAAAATTATAATTTTGACAAAATGAGTGTCCGTGCATTGTGTTGAATATGCGTACTTTGACTACCTTCTTTATATGTGAAAGAAGCCCATCCAATTATGCAATTGAACGAAATATTACATCAATACTATTTATTGGTATACACGGTTATCCTAATGATAATTTTCACTTTATAAATCCATATTATTTTCTCACGTACATTTTATTTCATTTTGAATGATCCATAATGTACTAAAATTATTTGTAGACAACTATGCGGACGCATGGGAGAGGTCGAAGAGGTTTGCCGAGGTTTGACTCGTCAGCCGACAAGAGACCTCAGAGA
This sequence comes from Brachyptera putata, assembly GCA_907164805.1. Taxonomy (NCBI): domain Eukaryota; kingdom Metazoa; phylum Arthropoda; class Insecta; order Plecoptera; family Taeniopterygidae; genus Brachyptera; species Brachyptera putata. The sequence goes on from OU015469.1 coordinate 2,917,904, forward strand.
GGAAACGGACAAGACATGGTCGAAGAACGGATCCGACCCTCATCTCCACTCCGGGTCATGACGTATCACACTCACCACCTTCACCAGAACACGCAGAAACACGCAGTAAAACAGCAGCAAACACTGACGCCGATACTCCGGGATATTCTGATGGTAAGACAGCACTGTAACTTCACATTCTTCTTCAACTCTTATTTCTGAGCTGACCACACTTCTCGATTATTATAATTCCAATTTTTCATTTCTAGTGCTACGATTCAAGTTATCAAGTTCGCAGAAAAACGCACCCTCACAAAGTAAAACTGATTCTCTTCAACATACGATTTCTCTACGAGTATCTAGAAAAATATTCAAATCTTCGATATACCGTACTAATCCATTACTAAATTAATTATATGTGACTGTTATTCCCACGACTCGAACAACTGATTGTGAGAATAGTACGATCGTGGATCGTGCTCCGACTTCTCCGTTATTATATATGTAGCCCTGAATATTCCATAATACATACCATACTATAATATATACTATTTATTATACATGATATATTGTATATTTATATTTATATATTGATATATATGTGTGTATATACATAAAAGTATATGTCTCATATTGTATAGGCCTATATATTTGTGTTTTGAATGTTAAATGATATATGTTACATATTTAAATGTCACATAATTATGTTATAAATATTATATATACTTTCGTATTATGTATATGTAGGCCTATAGTAGATGACGGTTACGAAATGTTATGTATTGTTATTGACCCCCGTGAAGTTGGCCACGCACTTGTGCGACATTCAGTTCTAACAAATATCATTCGTTAGTGCTTGGCTATAGTGCCGTAAATAAGATCGTTAGTGCTATTCAAGTGCTGGCATTAATTTACCAAGTACAACTCCACGCTGGCCCCGCACATGATTCGGAGATCGGAATTGTTTGGCACCATCGTCTTAGATTATGTTGGTGCTCGTTATGTGACGTTTATTTCAACTTTTTTTTCAATTGCTTGACAAAGGCTACCATAGAGTAGCTGAAACATATTTTGTTATAGAACTTTCTATTTTAGTATAGTATATTGAGTCTTATTGAATAATGGCTCTGCAAAACTATAAAAATGTACATAGAATGTATACAAATATAAGATTTGTTATCATTCAATCATTTTGCAGATATGAAACAGCAAGCTGTTAGCGAGTCTGTTGATACGGCCCATAGGATGACGAGCCAGCGACATTCTCTCCCCACTCAATCTGCCTGTAAGTATATTTCTAGAAGTCACGAAGTGGAATATCGATTCAGTATATGAGCATAACAGATGATGAATACCTAACCGTATATATTTATTTCATTACAGGGTCGGCTGAAGAAAAACCAGGAGGTTTTGGATACGATGCAGGCAGATGAAATATGCCTTATTTGCTGCGCACGGCGTAGAGGGTCGGTGGTGCTAGTTCCCTGCGGACACAAAATGTTTTGTAACTTTTTTGTGTCAGCGCCTTTCGTGAGGGTAGCCCATGCCCTATTTGTCAAACGTGTATAAAGCAAAGGATGACCGTATTCATGTAAAACTTTAATTGAAATTAAATTTCCATGTAACACTATCAAAATGTTTCTCGACAAAGTTACAGTACTTTTAGAAAGAATATTAAGTTGCTATTCTGACTTCATTTTGGTTGTAAATCAACTATTTTTCCTTTCATTGAGTAAGTATTTGAAAAATTCAATGTTTACTTTTGTACCTTTATTGTACCTTCAGTGTACGGTAATGTGTACCTTTATTTTATCTCTCACATTTTCATTTGCAATTTCTTCATTTAGAATGAGACCTCTTTATTCATTGAATGGTGTTACTTCTAGGCCTAGTATATTTTGATAGACTGTTGATGAATTGAAATACGTGGAATTCGAAGGCTACAATTTCGAATTTCATTTCATTTGAACATTTGCACATTTGTATCTATTCTGCTCTGTAGTGGAACATTGTTTTGTACAAAACATGACTGGTTTGACAAGAAATACAGTTACCATATGGACTGAATACATCATTCGTATAATACACTCCAACAAAATGTAAGAGTGACACAATGTATCTACCGAAAGAGCAGCAAAGATACGCAAAAACGCATAATAGTCTCCACGCAATAATCAGTATGTAGAAATGGATTTTCAAAATATAACAATCACAAATATTGTAAAAAAACCGATACAAATAACATACGCCCGCTCGAGAATTTAGTATTCAATTGTGTGCGAGTTGAAAGTAATTCAAATAGAGAACAAAAACATTGAAAATGAGTGCTAAATTTATCATCATAGTGATCGAGGTACATTTGAATATTTAAATTTCTATAAGAGCGATGAATTATAAAAGTGCTTAATTGCATACTGTCCCAACATTTCTTCATGTTTTGTTTGTGAGTCATCACATTTCATATGTTCTTCATGCTGTTTGATCATGGTTTATATTGATAAAATAAAAGAATAAAAGTGGATTTTGAATCAACTGAATAATGGTTTCGATTATTATATCATTCTCTTCAATTATTTTGTAATGAGAACGAGATACTCATTTTGATTGACAAAAAATAAAAAACAGGTAAAAACCCCTTTCATGCTCTCGTATATGGTGAAGGCAAAGTGAGGATATGTCTTTGAGTCCAACAACGGGGTGGATTACGCTTGCTGGAAGTTTCAGGTTTATTTATTTATTCTCATTTCATATTATTTGTTTTATATCTTTGCCAATTTCGATTTCATGACTGTTATTCAAAATGTTTCAACACAGGTGAAATCTGATTATTTATATTTCATCCAAAAATATACGGTTTTGTAAAAAAACTACATCTTAAGATTACGGCTAACGAGAAGTGTCAGCAGTTGATTTATACCTGCAAGGGTTTCAAAATGAAATTATTATGTGTATATATTGGTTGAAGAGGGCGTATTATCTTTTATGGCCAAGCTGTATAATCTTTTTGGATATAAGGGTAGTATTATAATGTAGCCACTAGACGACTACTTGAACGTTGGACAAGCGCAAGTATTTTATTGGCTGAGAGGAGCGGGCTATATGCGGTAAATATACAGGCCTACTATTCAAATAAATATACATCCAAAATACAATCAATTTCAGCTAGATGAGTAGGTTATTCTTAATCCCTTCTCAAGCAATGTAAACCATTCCACATAACAAACGACTTTTGTTTTCTTTTTAAAATAAATGCTATTATTTCATATGAATTGGGAAATTCCCACCATTCCGCTTATTCAAATATCAGAGCTCTCTTTTTAGTAGAAAAGTAAGTTTGGTCGTAGGACAGTGCAACAGATTTCTCCTAGAGTGCAGCACTAGTGAACCGAAAGGGGACAAGCGCAAGTATTTCATTGGCTGAGAGGAGCGGGCTATGGGCGGTAACAAAAAATGAGATGTACGAAGAAAGAGCTGTATGAAGAAAGAGACGTACAAAGAATCGTGTCAATCCGGACAACCGATAGTTCGGCGGCCATTTTAAAAGAGATGTATGCGGAATCGTGTGAATCAAGAAAGGGAGATGTGGAGAAAGCGATGTAACAGGATTGCGTTGAATCAGGACTCCAATTTGAACATGAGTTCAACCTGGAAAAAATTATATATAGAATGAGATGTTTGAGGAAAGAGATGCCTGCGGAAAGAGACGAACCGGTGCGGTGCCTTTGTTTGAACTTGCGTTACGAGGTCATGATGAATCGGCTACTTCCGAGAATCCAGGCATATTTCGAGGTTTAGTAGACTTTGTATGCGAGTTAGATTCTGCCATGAAAGAGCATTGAGACTGCAACGGTCTTCAAAGGCACATCGAAGACCATACAAAATGAATTGTTGGACTGTATGCTAGAAGTGTGTCGAGAACAGATAACTCGTGAAATAAATAGTTGCAATTATATAGCAGTCATGGCTGACGAGACGACCGACGTGTCTGAATACATGCAAATGGCTCTGATTTTCCGGTACGAAATGGCAGGTGCGGCTGTAGAGAGGTTTTGGGGATTTTTTATTCCTGACGGACAAAACGCCGAAAACATCTCTACTTGTATTCTGGCACAGTTAGATCCACTATTATCTGATAAAAACGAGAAATTGATCGCTCAAAGCTATGACGGCGCCGCAGTGATGAGTGGTTCTAAGGGCGGTTCTAAAGGTCGATATTATTACTGAGGAAAGTGAGAAATGTCATGGTCATTTCTGGCAGAGACCTTTTAAATATCACATTTTAAAATTATGATATCTACTTTCTATTGTATGCCTTGCTACATTGTTACCCTGCATTCATGGAGAAATATTTGTATATTTATCAATGTATGGCCTAGGTGTATAATGATTGCATTGATAAATGTACGCTTATGTAGGCCTACTGGTACAGTAGTTGTTTGCCCATAGGTTATCGAATATACTAGGCCCTATATTATTCTATTCTGATTGAAATTGCTCCTGGAAGCAACGTTAATATCACGCTGGGGCAGAAGGCGACCACTCGGGTCAACAGCGAGGGCGGGGACCCTAACATTGTGGTGCGGCTCCTTTTGGAGGCATTATTCTGTACGGAGCCTTTGGCGAACTCGTGTGCGCGAGGAGTTAGGGGCAAGAACAACGCTCTTCCCCAAAACATCCTAGACGCAATATTCAGTAAGTTTGAAAATAGGTTATCAGTATTTATTGATTTCATTTCTTAAAATAGTGATAGATAATATTCAGTGTTTCAAACGATCTGTGACTGGAATATTTAATGCACATTGCTATTATATATATCGATGGTAGAAAGGCAAGATGTCGTACGCGACATTTGTTTCTCAAGTTATATACTTCAGAAGGTAATCTTGATTGTCGTGAGCGACATGTCAACACAGCTAGGCGTGGTGACAATATAAAGCGACAAGGATTCTGTAAATATTGTCATATTGGTCATATTAAAATGAATGGAAATAACCAGAAATCATTCAAATGTGAGATATGTTGATGTTACATGTGCAAATACAATACTGTAATATTTTATATCATTATTATAAGCCTGTAAGTTTGCTATTCTCCAGTGGGCATGATTTGCACTGTCAGATCGCGAAGTGCTCAAGTTTTTAGAGTACTAATGTAACTAATCAATAAGCAATGTGATATTCGCTTTGCCAGTTGTCAATGAGTCTATATGGCCACGTATCGTGATTATGATCTTTCCAACGACGCACACCTTTGATACGTTAGTAAATATACCACAGGCTCAAAGATTTTACAACTGCATTGTGGTTGCACTTTTGTAATCAAATAGCTAAAAATATAATTATCTCGACTTGACTCCGGAAATTAGAATGTTTTACCCTCGAGGCGAAACAGGGAATAAGTGAAATAACTTTCAGATTGAACTAAGGGAAGCGCATGCCTAGTTGTACGCAAGACCGTGTGGAACCGGGTCTGAAAACTGTTTAGAACCTACAACAAATGTTTTTGTTTTCAGTATGCGCAAACTCTTTCCAGACCCACTTGGGAAAGGAGGGAAACGCTTCGAGGAGCTGAGCACGACGCTGTCAACTCGAAGTGTGGGACGGCCAGATCTAAACTACGACGATTACCGTCCCGAATACCAGCTTATCACCAGGCCTAGAACAACCTGGCAACATATGTTCTTCAGAAACAGCACAGAACAGTGAACCTGTATTCCTGTGTAGAGTGACGTGATAACCACCATGTGAGATTTAATACTTTAATATTAGCCTGAGCCTGAAATTTACACACTTCACACTGTATTATAACCCTTGTAAAGTGACAGTGATAACACCACATGTGAGTAATTTAGATTACTTGTACTTATGAGCCTGAAGCCTGATTTACACCTTCAACAGTATTACCTGTGTAGAGAGTGTACAGTGATAACACAAATGTGAGTTATTTAGATACTTTAATATTGACTGACCTCTTTACACACTGTCAACTGTATTACCCCTCCGTCTGGAGAGTGAAGGTGATAACACCAATTGATTTACTTTCAGATTACTATTAATATTGATGCCTGAGCCTGATTTACACACTCCCTTCACTGTATTACACAAAAAATAACCCGTGTAGAGAGTGACAGTGATAACACCAATGTGAGTATTTAGATTACTTTAATATTGAGCCTGAGCCTGATTTACACACTTCAACTGTATTACCCGTGTAGAGAGTGACAGTGATAACACCAATGTGAGTATTTAGATTACTTTAATATTGAGCCTGAGCCTGATTTACACACTTCAACTGTATTACCCGTGTAGAGAGTGACAGTGATAACACCAATGTGAGTATTTAGATTACTTTAATATTGAGCCTGAGCCTGATTTACACACTTCAACTGTATTACCCGTGTAGAGAGTGACAGTGATAACACCAATGTGAGTATTTAGATTACTTTAATATTGAGCCTGAGCCTGATTTACACACTTCAACTGTATTACCCGTGTAGAGAGTGACAGTGATAACACCAATGTGAGTATTTAGATTACTTTAATATTGAGCCTGAGCCTGATTTACACACTTCAACTGTATTACCCGTGTAGAGAGTGACAGTGATAACACCAATGTGAGTATTTAGATTACTTTAATATTGAGCCTGAGCCTGATTTACACACTTCAACTGTATTACCCGTGTAGAGAGTGACAGTGATAACACCAATGTGAGTATTTAGATTACTTTACTATAAGCCCTGAGCCTGATTACACACTTCAACAGTATTACCTGTGTAGAGAGTGACAGTGATAACACCAATGTGAGTATTTAGATTACTTAATATTGAGCCTGAGCCTGATTACACACTTCAACTGTATTACCCGTGTGGAGAGTGACAGTGATAACACCAATGTGAGTATTTAGATTACTTTAATATTGAGCCTGAGCCTGATTTACACACTTCAACTGTATTACCCGTGTGGAGAGTGACAGTGATAACACCAATGTGAGTATTTAGATTACTTTAATATTGAGCCTGAGCCTGATTTACACACTTCAACTGTATTACCCGTGTAGAGAGTGACAGTGATAACACCAATGTGAGTATTTAGATTACTTTAATATTGAGCCTGAGCCTGATTTACACACTTCAACTTGGGGTATTCTTCAATTGTATCAACTCAACTCATGCGGTCAGGATCTTGAAACTACCATGTACACTACTCAGTTAGGTGAAAGGTGTTGAATGTTATCAGGATCTAGCTGAACAAGCCTATCTTGCGTTCAGTATGCAGTCCATACTAGAACGATATTCAAAATAACTAAATTTCAAAGAAGTGAGATATTTAAGTATTTCAACTTTCAAATTTACCACCAATAGAGGGTATTTTATTCCCATTATAGGGGGTCGGTAGATAGCGTAGGCAGTACAAGACAAAATAGACCAAACTGGGATGCAGAGTGGGGGAAGTTGGGGAAACGACATTGTGGGCAGTGTGAGACAAAAAAGGTATCCAGGTAGCGTAGGCAGTGTGAGAATAGGCAGTGTGAGAATACACCGTGAGGGCCAGGGTGCAAAGGTCTCGTCACAGGTATACTGACTGATTTGAACGATTCTGTTTGAAGCTAACTTGCAGTTTGATCTGCGTACTTCTAAATCATCGTATTATCAAGCAATGTTGCCATTTAACTAGTTCGACAGGTTTCAAGGGTTGTTGCCATTGTTGTCAATTCATGATGTAAGTCGAAATGATTTCATAAAGAAGTTGAAGAAAAGAACATTTTGCTCTCGAATGGTCAGAAACGCAAATTCTTAAATTATCATATGACTATTTTTTCTTTGTTTGAGGCGAAATTGTTTATGAAAACTCTGAACAAATAATCGAATCAAGGTTTTACGAGTGCATAGTTTCTGACAATTTTAATAACGATTCGATTCAACTGTTCAGTTGATTTTGAGAATCTCACCTTGAAATAGTAGATTGTTTTCGAAAATAAATGTAGTATGGAATAAAATACAATATAGGCCAAGTTATATTTTCATCACATGGCATTTGAATGAATATTTTTTTATTCCTCTATTCAAGCCCAATTTTGTATGGCTTGCTACATCTTTCATTACTTAGTGGGAGAAGAACAATATATGATTATGAACGTGAAACCAGTTTGATATATGAAGAAAAATACAAAAAAAGAAAATTCAAAGGAAGCTAGGGAATATTTTCATAGTTGGACTCTATGATTTGTATATATTAATCATAATATTTAACAAGGGTGAGCGCGCTCACCCTTGGACACCCTTATATAGAAAAAAAACCTTAAATTGATTGCTTCTATTGACAGAAAACCTTAAATAGATTATTCTGTAGAAATAAATTCTCAAATTGATTGTTTCTATTGACAGAAATCTTGAATACATTGCTTATATTTACAAAAAAACTTACATGATTTCTTCTATTGACAGAAAATCCTGAATTAATTAAATTCCATCAACAACAGAATATAGTTCCTTTAGTATTTTGCTTGTAGGCCTATCTAGAACTTTTATTAAATGCTTCTTTTTCCATGTTGCTTGACCTCACCAACAGCTAGGTTATAGAGGGTACAAATGAGCAGATGATAAAGAAACGGTGAGGTGATGATAGATGAAACGACATTTTAAAAACCCCAATCTTACGCAGGATTTGAACCTGCGGCCCTGAAACCAGAAGCAGATACGCTACCTCTAGACCTTGAATGTATATGTATATATATATATATATGTATATATATATATGTATATATATATATATATATATATATATATATATATATATATATATATATAAATATATATATATGTATATATATCTATATATATATCTCTATATATATATATATATATATATATATATATATATATATATATATATATATATATATATATATATATATATATGTATATATATATATATATATATATATATATATATATATATATATATATTTATACATATGGCTTCTAGTGGGTATAGCGTCTATAGACAAACTATAAATAATAGAATAAAATGGTAAGTTGTATACTGGAATAAAATACTGGAATACTGTATACTGGAATAGTGGAATAAAACATTGTATTGATCTCTTCTATTTACAGAAACATAAAAAAAAAGTTTAATAGCAATATTTGTATGTATAGTGGTCTCAGTTTTGTGTATCACATATTGTGTTCATATAGTCGACATGCATATTATTTTCAAAACATGTACAAATGGCCTAAAGTCCATTCATATAAGCGCGTTAATGATACAACGATTCAACTTGAACCACACGATACACAAAATTACAAAAACTTCCGCAATTCTATTATTTAGATCTTATTTTGGCTTGATTGATTTCAAATTATACAAGATATATTTTATTTATTATTATTGGATGAGCAAAGCGAAGACTCAATTTCACTTGACCCGAAAAAAATGTACATGTTTTTTTTTTTTTTTTTTCGCGCTCTACAGGTCAGCCGAAAATTCAAATTCGATTGAAACTTGGCATGCCCATGTGTCATCATCTGGATTGAATCTCATTAGTTTTTATACGCAATCGTTTGCACCACTTCTGAGAAAACTAATTTTCCATTTTCCAACTAACCCATAAGAATAAGCCAGAGAAGAATTTTCATTAAAAAAATGTCCTTCAAAAAATTTCAAATTTTCACCAAATTTCAATATAATAATGATACATAATATATATATATATGCATATATAATATATAATAATATATATATATATAATAATGATACTTTCTTTATAGTTGATTAGTTCGTAATAACTCTTGATGTTACGTACACAAAAAACAACCAATCACTGAGCAATTATTGGCAACACGTTCACGGCCTGCTCGACGAAAGAATTACAAATTCTCTTAACAAGAACGAGAGTTACATAGCGAAACGAGCTCGAAGGGAAACTGGTCTGTTGTAGTGATGCCGCAATATAGCGAAAAAATCGATACGTCGATTCGATTCGATATTTTTTATTCCGATTCGATTCATCGATTAATCGGAAGTGAGAAAATCGATATTTGAATTTGAAAAATCGATTTTTCAAATTTAAAATACCGGTAGAGCTATTCAAGTTTTCAATGAATATTGTGTGTAAAATACTTGTTGCAGCAGGATCTATTTCTATTGCTAAGTCACTTTCAATGAATGCAAATATTTCAAGTAAGACTTTTCGTAATTTTGGTATTGTACTGTATTGTATCTGATTTTAATGAAGTTGGATCACCAACTCTTGTGAACAGTTGACAACAAAGTGGTTTCTGTTCAATTGGGAAATATCCAGAATATGAATCGTATTCTGGCGCCTAGTGTTCATCGCGAAAGTCCGTTAATAAATGGAAGTGGAAGAGCGGAGACAGGTGGCGAGAGTCGAGAGCTGTACATAACCCTACGCTACAAAATTATACTTGGAAAACAAAATATAATTGACAAATTTAAAATTAATATAAAACATCGAAAATCGGACGTGAAAACATCGATTCAGCAATATATCGGAACCAATTGTATCGATTCAAAAATCGATGTATCGAAAGGAAATGAATCGATTTATCAAAATATCGATATAGTCTACGGCATCTCTAGTCTGTTGCCATTGAAGTGTTGATCTCAATGCTGTTGCTGTTCTCGGTCGTTTTTGATTGTATGTAGTTATGTAATTATAATGTAATATAATTAGTGATGCCTTCGGGTACCCGGGTACCCGGGTCGGGTACGGGTAATGCATTACCCGGGTACCCGTCTACGTTCCGGGTAATTGTGCTAACCAGTACCTATAATATAGAAAATAACTTTTATAAATCACTCAAGCTACCGAGAGAAATTCAACTTCGCATTCTACATAAGTTTTTTCACCTACCTTCCCACACCTCCCTCAACTTGTCAAAATGCGCTCGTCAAATCTAGTCGCACCACCTACCGTTATCTGTGGTCACACGTGCAGTGTACTGAATCCCTCTCCTGTCAACCGCTCTCTAGTTGCCATGCCAAATACCATTCTTTACCGAGAACTGAGAAGCATATATAGTCAACCCATTACCTACCTCTACGATTTGAGGGTTTTGTCAAGTATTTCTTCTCACTTTGCTGTTGTTTTTCAGCTTGAATAGGTCCTAGTATATTTGCTCGTTTTGCAGTTTGTATGGACTTGAGTGGTGTTATTGTTGGAGTGAGCATAGCGACGTGTGTTTAGTGTTATATATATCAAATTGAGCGATTTTTTTATCGATACGATTTTTTTAAATTACCCGGGTAATTTCGGCGGGTACCCGGTTCCTAATTTGTTACCCGAAGGCATCACTAAATATAATTATTAATAAACCTACGAACTGGAAATATTTACTTACAAAACTACAAAAGAGAAACCAATCCAGGCCCTAGCACATTGTAGACTTGATAACATTTGCATTCAACATTTGTGGAATAAAATTGACAAAATTACTGTGAAATGATGTAGGCATAGTATTAATATCAATTTGTTGCTGTATGATCGTGGGATGATATGTTTAGTTGCCCTGGCCTATGTTTATTCATAATTTTTCTATTATTTGGCTAAATATTAATGTGAGAAGAAGCTTTGAAGAAGAAGAAGAAGCTTTGTAAATTGAAATAGCAAAATGCATGCAATCTAACCTCACCGAACCATTGCGTTAACCTATAAACTCAATGCCTGAACGATTGGCAGCGGGCACACATAGAGGGTGGTGGAAGATGGGGATGCCTTGATATGAGTAGCTGGTCCACTGCCTCCGTGTTGGACGTTATAAGCCGGAAGAGCGGCGGCTCGCAGGTGTTCGGTGACGTCCTCCACGGACACATTCAAAAGAAGCCTAGCCTTTGAATTGTATGTCAACTTCAATTAGAGCTCAATTATCTTGTAAATTTAATGACACTGATAGTTTCCTTGATGTTTGCTCATATAGCACTGCTTGCTTGTCGATTGTTGCTGATTGAATTGAAAGAGGTATGAAAAAGGTAATGTAATTATTATTAAATTCATTTAAAACCAGGAAATAAAATGAACGAAACCGTTGCTTATAGAACCAAAAGTGGGCGGTACAACAAAAAGAAATTCGGTTTTTATTGAATTATAAAATATTTACGCTGGGCCTATGTGGACAAAAGTTATTATCGTTCAATGTTAGACCGTAACCAATTACAATTTCAAAGCGCATAAATTTATAATATACGTAGAAAACCAGCGATTCTTTTACGCATAAAAAAGTCAGCGGATTTTGAAAACCTATTCCATTGCACACTGGGTGCATGATCATAGCAGTTTTTTCTTCAATTTGTTGATTAGAAAATATACAGGCTATGTGGACCAATTTTATGAGTATGTAGTCGAAGATTGTAGAAATTTGCATAACCCAAGCGCAATAATTTTACATAGAAATTTATTTCTATAGAAATTCAGCGATTCTACGCGACGAATAGGTGTTTTTGGTCCCTCTTATTTCAGCCAAACATATAAACTTGTGTGTTTCCATTTCCACAGTATGGTGAACACGCTGAAAAACTGAGTGAATATTTACTTTTTCAAGAATTAATAAACTATATGAAATTTGATGATAAGCTTGATGTTCAGTTATTTGATCTCTATTTTTATTTCTATTCGTTGAGCCATAGTTCAGAAATCAAATAATCTCACGCTCCAAACATTCGTTATAAACTTAGGAAACTGTAATGCATTTATGTAGGCCTATTCTAATCCCAAAGTAGTATACAATCTTTTGAATTGATGTTATTTTGCTTAATTGAACATTTTTTGGAAAAACTAATCCTTTAGGCCTAATTTTTAAATTTCACTACCCAACAATGTTCAACAGGCATCGACAAACAACTGAGTTCAGTTTTCAACCTTCAACGACAGACCATACTAATTGATTTTATTTCAGTTCAGGTCTTGTCCTAATCCTAAGGAATATTTTGAATTTACAAATGACAGCCATGAAACTTCAATTCATAAGAATTTTAAGAAACCATAGGCATTGCAATTTTCTCGTAAATATTATTATTATTACGGCCTACTGTTGGATTATAAACTGAGCTGGTGGTGACTTAAATGGAGTAGACCTCCACTGAACGCGGTAGTAACTTGAAATTTTACGTCATGCCAGAGATGGCCGGTCAATTGTCATTGCAAAAATATATTGTTTCAAAATTAGGCCTGGTAAGGTCAAGTTTTTCAACATCCCCACCTTCTCTGTTATCACTTGTATCAGTTTTTCTGACACCACAGAACTTGTTTTGTTTGTTGAGAAAATCTACTTCGTATTTTTGTGACGGAGGCAGAGATAAAGATGGTCGATGACGGGGATTGAACCTAGGGCCGCTATCTACCACTCACTGATCGACCTAGTCTTCACCATATGACCAACAGAGTAGGTTAATGTTTCACCTTCCTCCAATAATTACAAACATGGTGTTAACTAATTTAAAATGCAAAATTTCAATGCAATTGCTCCTGAATTTCATTAACTGAGGTCATCACCTCAATCAAATTCAAATGAAGAACTTCATGGCTTAGGCCATACAAGAAATTTAAAACTACGTTTAATAGGAACGTCACACTAATATAAACTCTGCCGTGCGACTGTGTTGAACGAATCATGAACAACCCATTTCAACTCTTCCGTCAATTTTGCCAACGAAGATTTCGTCAAATACTGCAACTAAAAATTAGGCTAGGTCTACTTAAACTACACCATTAATTTTGTGAACAACTAAATGCACACTTCTTTTATAGTGTATTTATCCATTATTGCTGGGGCAGCCACAGTACAACTAAAGATAAATTACTTTCAGTGTGAATTGTTTGCACCACTAGGCCTAACGACTGTCAGCATTAAGCAAAATATCAAAATGCGCATTACAATGAATCACGGTTGATCATAGGTCTACTGTCCTAAAGAAAGAAAGAGGTGTAATTTTATAATTAATAAGACTTTGAGTAGCCTAGGCTTCTAGTTTTGAATAGGCCTGTTGCTTTTATTGAATTAGGTTAGGTTAGGTAAAATTAGTTTAAACCTAAGCATACCGGTGCACAATTTTTTGAGGTATGGAATAGGCCTAGCAGAAATTAATGATCGAATTGGGCCTAGATATCCATCAAGATCCAAATCTAGACTCACAGAAAATATGTTTTCATCAAATGAAATGACAGTGTAAACATTAACCTCCAACTTAACCTCTATCATAAGATTATTTTTCACAATGACAGGCTGACAGCTGATTCTGAACGGCAGAACCACGAACTTGAGTTTGACAACTGACAGCTGTGAAAGAGGAAGCAGTTTAATCGTAAAATTAATTGGTTATAATATTACTTTGAGGTTATTCTCTTGTGATAGTATTCATTGTAAGCCTGCCCTATGTAGGCCTACATTTTAATTCATTGGCTAAACATTGCTGTGAATTGATAGAAGAAGAAGTTAATGGTTTGTATACCTGGGCTAATTATACCTGTAGGCAACCTAACCTTAACGAGTTAATATTACAAATGACAATGATACAGAACAACATTACATAGGCCCTACCAATTTCAGTGTAATTACATGGCAAAATACCATACGCCTAATATTATTGCCTATTATGGTTTCATAATAAGAGGAAGCAGAAAGAAGAAGAAGCAGACGGAGGAAGACGGAATGGCTCACCGGCTTCGAGATCGCAAGCAGCCCTAGAAACGACAGTGGAGCTACCTCCACCCCCAAACCCGACTACGTTGGATTGGGAGATTAGACTGATTTGATGGTTTCAGACTTCAATTATAGAGGCCCAAAATGAATATTACCTTTGCCTATTGCCTACCTCAGCCTAGTATTTCACTCCATCTTCATTCTTGAAGACTTTGAAGTAAGGTAACAAAATACGGTTAATGTGTTAATGATCTATGTTGATAATGAATTTTGTTCACTGTGCAACTCAAGAGGGCAGTGTCATTATTTCAAGTAGGCTCTATTCTGTTTGTCCAAAGAAAAAGATTCAATTTTGAAAAGATATGTCAGCTGATACACATCCGTTGTTTATGCTCGTTACCATCGTTACGAGAGAATCAAAAGTGGGCGGAGCCCAATTTTTTTCGGTTTTTATTGAATTATAAAATATTTAGGCTATGTGGACAAAAGATATCATCGCAACGCGGTAGATTATAACCAATTACAATTTTGAAGCGGTCAAATTTCTGATTTACTTGGAAAACCAGCGATTCTATAGAGCCCCCAACTAAAACTCCACGCCAACAATGGAGGTGGGTGTGGCCTAACCTGTTTTTCTGAAGTATTCTTTGATTATTTAATTAGAAAATATACAGGCTATGTGGACAAATTTTATTACTACCTAGTCGAAGATTGTAAAAATTTGCATAATCCAAGCGCAATAATTTTCAATTTACGTAGAAATTTAGCGATACTAGGCGACAAATACGTTTTTTCGGTCCCTTTCTGGCCAAACATATAAGTGTGTTTCCACAGTGTGGTGAACACGCTAAAAAGCATGAACAGAATTATTGTGTAATTTGATCTGTAAAATTTCAAATAATTGGATGAGCGATACCGAAGACCCGTCAAGGTGAGTAGAGTTTTCGACTATATTTCATATGAATATCTCGCTCATCCTACCACGCAAATACTGCGTTCGCCTAGTATTTCAGAATACAATAGTTGGATGAGCGATTTCAAAGCCATCATCCATCAGTCCAAATCGAGTCGAAAGAAAACATGATATTTTTCGAGGTATCATTCACCTTCTGACTTTTTTTTCAAACATCGGAACTATATACATGCATCATCGTTTCCCAACTGAGACTAAGGATACACGGTAGGATCGTTCGTATAGTTGTAGTTACGTTCGATCGTTCTTACCACCCCAACACAATCATTTGTCATAATGTAACTCATGAACAATAGGCCTACATCTTAGGGTAATAATTTTAGGGATGGTAAACAATTCCAACGTTTGCATTGGCCAAACTCATATTTCTACTCAAGTCTTACGGAGCTTTGTCTGTCTGTTTTTTTTTTGTTTTTCCTGTTTGTGAGCACTGCACAGGTCGCAGGGTTTGACCGATCTTCATGAAACTTTTTTTATACGCAAACTTATCCAACTTAGGACGACAAAGTTTTGGGGTCAAATCGTTGGATTTAAGAACACTTTAGGTTTCTGACAAGGTTTTTTTTGGGGGGGGAA